>CABFPE010000121.1:259086-281049 GCA_900660155.1 Hofstenia miamia | reverse complement strand
TTAAGTTATGTATATGGTTATGCATAAGGAAATAATAAATCTCTCGTTCGTATTTCAACACGTACATGCACTCATAAAACCTTACACTGTGATGATACCATGCCGTTGGCTAGCACGAATATCTGGCAATTACAGATTATTTAATAGTTAGCTGAGAGATAACAATGAAAATGAGAAGTAGGTTGTTTTTTTGAATTGAGATAGAAATTAAACAAGTGAGACAGATAGGGTAGCACCAGTCAATAGGTTAAGCACTTTACTTCTGGATGTTCCGCTTCGGCTGGAAGCCATAGGAATTGGTCATCTTGGTTGTTACCTAAAGTAGTTTCGTTACTTGGATGAATTACCAATGTCACATCTATAAATGTTATAAGTTCTAATCTAAACTGTTTCTTGGAATCGTGGCTGTACTGAACACTAATTAAACCTTCTGCAGAGTCAATCGAGTTTCTAGCTAAGTCTTACCAGCCACTGATTCTACAATATATTTAAGGTTGCTTTATTTTTAAAGAATTTAATCTAAATTAAACATTTTTAGATAAAAAGATTTAAATTTAAATTTTTGTGAAAATCCCCCATTCCAAATTTTAGAAGTCCACAAATAATGCTTTTCAATCAATAAATTGAATATAAAGTTGATAGTTTACAACATCTTCAAATGGATTATAATTGAGTTCAATTTTGAAGAATTTCTTGGGAATTTTGAAAATTCATTCACATTTGAGTCTGAAGCAATATTTGAAAAAAAAGTATTTGTAGATGTACTAAATATATACTTGAAAGTTCAAAAGAGGAAAACAATGAATAATTCATTCAATTTAAAAATATTTTCAATAATATTACATTACATTGAGCTAAAATGTTTGAAATTTTTTTCAAGCAAAGTGAATATAAATACTCAAATTTCCATATATAGTGTAGTTCCAGCAACAAATGAAGCAATTTTTATAGAAATTTGCTACTGCATTTTGTCATCAGAGCAATTCATTCATCTAATGAGTAATTAGGCATAATTAAATTCATCAAGATATTTTATTTGGTTTAGCATCTCTTCATAAATATACTGACATGCTCAGTAATTTTCATAGTAAATATATTGAAAAACTACTAAGTCACTTAAATTAGATCTCACTTTCTCTCTCTCTCTGTCTCTCAAAAAATCTATGTTGTTAGATTAAAAAGAATGAAGGCAATAAGATCCAATTAATCTGATATCAACTTAAAATTGTATTATTTTTAATTCAACAATAATCTTTCATTTATTTTTTTGTATAAAAAAGCCATCCTGATTAATGAAACTTAAGATAAAATACTTAGATTAATTAAGCTTATTTAAATTTTCAATATTTTAAAGTTTAAAAATATGTATTGCAATTATAAAATTTATTAAAATTTATAATAATCAACTTTTTAAATATTTTTTAGTTGGTACTTGAAAGGGATACTGAATTTCTCAAAACAAATACCAAATTTCAATTTAGTATATAATACTTTACATTGATAGAAAACACTTACTGATATATTGGAGGGAAATTCACTATTGTATTGTAGAATCAATTGGGGCCCTCCTTTTATTATTAAAATGAACTTTTGTAATTTCACGCTAAATCTTGCTCTAATTTTAGTGACATCACTTTAAAGTAATTGATTGACAACTTGCCTTATTCTGGCATGAAGTCCAAATCATGGATGGAATTAAGTTAGGTATATGTCTATTTGTAGGGAATAATGACTTTAATTTATCGTAGCAATTTGAACATGCACACTATAACTTTACACTGTGATGATAATAAATCATTAGTGAATGTGAATGCATGGCAACTACATTCTATTATTATCTTATTACATGAGCTGAGAAATAACAACAAATGAGAACTGTTTTATTGAGCTTGAAATTAACAACTTGAGACACATAAGTTAGCACTTCTGGCAAGCTTGGAACTCTCTCCATCTATACTGCTTCAGTGTGATGCCATGTGAGTTGGTCATCATTGGCAGTGAGTCCTTGGTGGATTTTTACTGTTACTTTGTTACAATGGCAAATTACCAATATCTTTGTTGTTCTGTTGGAATGTGGGTCACTCACTGGGATCGTAGCCTTTGCAACCTTCTGTTCAAACCATTGAGTTCCCTAGTACCACTTCAGTAGTCTGAGCTCCCCTGCAGTTCTACATTGTGACCCTGATGTGATCTAGATCTGTCACCAAGCTCTGATGATGTTCTAAGCTTGTTTCTGTTGTTACCTTGTTGTTGTTTCTTTCTTCTAGCATTTGGATTTATTAGAAAACCCCTATACATGCTGGCTGCCATTTTAGTTTTTGTCTCAAATTGTTTGTTGTAGTGTTAAGGAATTTTTCTTGATTCTTTTCTTTTATTGTTTTAATGAAGAAGCTCTTTTGCAACAAACCACAATGTGAGCCAACTATGAGAGAGGTATTGATTCTCTACATGACAAACTACAGCTACAAGAGTCTGAAGTATTGCAGAGGGAGAAAAGACTAATCAATGCTATCACTTCTCTGGAATTGCAGATTTAGAATCTCACCACTCCACCCTCTGCATCTCCACAACCAACTTATCAGGAGAGCACACCTCCCCACCAGCCTCCTACCCCATCTGGAAATTCAGAGTATGTAATTTGAGATGTTCTTAATGAAGCCCTTGATGCTTTCAGTACTTGCTTTACTGATACTGTTATTCAAATCATTTTGGCTCACCTCCCAGGTGCCTCCACTGTGCCTATTACTGATTCTCTGACACCTAAATTTGTAATGCAAACTACTTCTTTTACAAGCTGCAGTCCCATGTTTATGCAATCTACCTTAACTCAAAAGTCAGCACTAACTACCATAGCTACTCCCAGTCCTTGGACTCAAATAACAACCTTTTTGCTTTAACACTAATTTGTGCCTACTGTTTTTTTACAGACTACCCCCAAGTCACTGAGTAAGCCCCCTCAATTTATCCTTCAACTGAAAACTCAAATTCAACTCAAAAGCATTATTCACATTAACCAACATTCTGTGTTACCAAAGTTCATAGGTAAAATTGACAAAATTTCACAGACCTTTGATGAGTGGCAGTTTCTTTTTGAATTGAAAATGAAGCAGTACTGAATTACTCAAGATGCTGCCATTGCTCAGTTTCCCATGTATTTGCAGGGCCTCACCTACAATCAATACATGATGCTGGACAAGGAAATTAAAATTGTTTATCAATTACTTGTTGGTCATTTTGAAGATCATTATCATGCCCTCACATCAAACATCAATATAAAATTCTGCTTTACAAGCCTTCTTTCAAGAAAAGGAATGATGTCTGTAACTATATAACTCAAGTGGAAAGGTTATTTTGCCTCAGTAAACTTACACCTGAATATTAAAAGCATGATTTGTTTTCTTACAATTGTTGGGGATTTCCATCTAACATTTGTAGCTGTTTGGAGCTAAAGTGTGACCCTGAAGATGAACTTAATGTAATCATCTGGAAAGCTATCAGTATTGTTTACATGATGTATAACTCCACCAAGATCAATAAAGATGTAGGCAAAATGAAGCTTAGTCAACCTACTACTGAAGTTCTCCATCATCAGATACATCTGTAATTAAGAAAAAGTCTGATGATGCTCAGACCTGCTGTTATTGTTGTGGTCAGAAGGGCCATATCAAACCAAATTACAGTGCTGGGATTTGTCTTGTAGCAGATGGAAATGTTTTTTTTTTGATAAGACTTGCCTGGAGGAAGCCCCTCTGCTGCTGATTCCAATGTAATCAGTCTTTTAAACTAAGTGGAGGACTGCCTCCTGTAAAACATGCACAGGATGTTTTGGTTGTAACCAATTTACTTTGAACCAATGTCATTCCTGTGGACATTAATGGAACATTAATCAATGCCACCATAGATACCAGAGTCTCCACATCAATCATCAGTGATGATTGTTGTCATAAATTATGCATAAAAAAAGATGAGTTAGACCTGCTAGTGATCCACTTGCTTGATGCTTCAGGTAATGCTATCTCCTTGAAAGGCTTAGTGCCTAATGTTGAATTACAAATCTACCAAGAGCTTTTCAAAGTGGATTTGGTTGTAATTGATACCTATGAACAGCCTCTGCCCTAAGATATTATTCTAGGAAATGACTTTTTGGAATGTAATGCTTGTGTCATCAACTACAGAAAGAACATGATTGCAATCAGAGAAAGAGAAGTTCCACTCCTAATGATGAGATTTCTTTTAAATTTGTTGAAGCAGTTGCCATAGAACCATGGTTGCTGGTCAATAAGGAAAGTACTTTTTGCCTGATTTGTGAAATGTTAAAGATGGAAAAACATGCATTAACATTTTAAATAGTTCAAGTTCTCTGTTCTGGCTGGACCCTACCACTTTGGAGATTATCACTGATTTTTACAGCCATCCACAACTCACGTGAGCCTTCTGACAGTGCCCAGATCCCTACTGTTTCTGCAACTCATTTGTGAAGAACATGAGTCAAGTTGCTACTTAGCAGAACAAGGTTTTCAATTAGAACAATCAGCATAGTTCAAGTTGTTGGTTAACAGCACTATATTGAAACCAAGCAGATTGACCTTTATTGCTGTGAGTACAGAGGATGCCTGAGAGTCTTAAGGATTAACTAAAAGTGAATACTTAATGATCTAATAGAAAGTGGAATTATTCAAAGCAGCAACAGCCCTTATGCTGCACCTATCATGTTTATTAAGCAAGGTGAAATGTATTGCCTCTGCTTTGACTTCTGGAAGCTCTAGGATATAACTGTCAAGGATGTGTATCTGCTTCCACAGATCAAGGATTTGTTATTTTATGTGAGCCACTACAAGCTTTTCTCCTGTCCAGACCTTTGTAAGGCCTACTGGCAGTGTAGCATCAACTACCAGGCTTCAACATAGAGTTATTTATTCCTTTTAAATATTACTTCTTGTTAGATGTGGGTAGGGATGTACTGATATTAGTTCCTTGCTTTGATATAAGATATGTTGTTATTTACTTATATTAACTCCAACTAATCTAAGACTATTTAGGTATAATTAGGTATAATTCACCTCTCTTCCACTGTGGCCTCTGGTGAACTCTGTTCTCCAAATCAATCCACACTCTTGTGCCTCCATTGTTGACCAAGTAGTTCCAAGTCTCAGCTCAGTGAAGTAACTTATGTGTTCCCTATCCTAACTCAGTGCAACCCTCAAGGCTGTACATAACTGACTTAAACTCAATTTGTAATGTGTAACTTTGTACTTCACTACCTGGCAATGTCACTAGCTGCTTAATAAATGTCACTTTAGTGTAGAGTCACTTGGGGCCTTTTGATTTTATTTTTATTTATTGGCACTCTCTATATTAATTTGGTGCTATTACCATCATTTATTTAGTGATTTTTATTAATTTTCAGTGTTTCAAATTTAGTTTTCAAATTTATTGTGATTGTTCCCTTGATTAAAGAGTACATGTAATTGCTCATTTAATTTGTGAGGGAAAGAAGTGAATTTTGTAAAATGGTAAATATTTACATTTTCTCTGTATAAATTAGGGAACTTATTGTAGTCATTGTCAAAATAAATTTTGTTCTCACTGGATAACATTTGCTTTTTATATCTTATTATATCTCTAACCTTTTTAGCATTGGTATTAGTATGATAATAAACCTGTAAGATCCAGCAATAATGTGGGAGGAACTCTGCTGTGCCTGGGGTGATAACTCACTCCTTGACAGATGCAAGCCCATATTGTGGTCACTTTAGGGCTATGTATAGGCATAGGAAATAAAAGAACTTCACTTTCAATTGATTGTACATGCACATAACATCACACTATGCAAATATATTATGGTGTTGGCATATGTGAATATGTGGTAATTACACGTTATTACTATCATTTTACATGAGCTGAGATAACAAGAACTCTGAGCTAAATTTGTTTTATTGAGCTAGAAATTAAACTTGAGACCCACAATTAGCACCTTGGCTGGTAAGGATGGTTTCTGATGATTTGGCTTCAGCAAGATGCCATGTAAATTGGTTGCTAGCTGGAATGCCTTCTTGGAAATGGTATCTGTTCTTTTTTCTACAGTGAAATTGGCAAGCTACCAATCTTCATTTGTTTTGTTAGAGTATGGGCTCCTCTCAGCAATGGTAATCCTTTGCAACTTTGTACTGCTCAAGCTGCTAGACATGCCCCATGATTCCACATGGTGATCCTGACGTGATACAGAACTGTTCTAGTGTTTTCTTATTGTAGTTGGTTTTGTTTCCTACTGGGTGTGAGTCAGCTGGGATGGATTTCCCCTGAGCACAATCTATTTCACCACCCATTGATGTACAACTTTACCTCATACATAATTCTACATTTTCTATTCTGTGATCTGATGCTGTTACTGAGCCCCAATTCTATTCTTACCCATTCTTAGTGCCATATTGGCATTGTCTCATTATTCTAGAATTTGGAATGATTATTGTACCTATGCCTTGCTACCATCTGTCAGTTGCTTTTATTTCTCCTACACAGTTGGATGTTTCTCCTACATTATTAGAACTATTTTTGGAACCTTTTTCTCTTACCTTACTTTTACTTGTTTAATTATTCTTGTTCTTATGGATATGGATCTTTCTATCTCTCATAATGGGACTCCCACTCAGGGTTTCCCCTGTGTGAGTGCTGGCAGTTTGGACTCTGTCCCTCACACAGCTGGGTTTAATTCTATTGTTGCTTTACCTACTCCTACCCCCACCAAACCTGTTTCTGCTATGTCTACGCCCTCCAAAGTTTTTATGCAATACACTCCTACTCCTGGTACCTTGTTGAACCCATTTATTTCATATAAGCCATTGTCACCTCCTCCAGGGTTACCAACAACCAAAGTTGATCAGCTTAGAGAAGCCCTTTCAGAGCAAATCTCTCAGTGCCATTCCTGTGAAGCCTGCCTTGACATGTTGCAAGTAGAGTTCCAACAACAAGCCACTGAAGCTTGGCATCATGAGAGACACTTGCTCAACTCAATTACAGCATTAGAGATGCAAATTCAGGAATCAACCCCACATTCTTCACCAATCTCATCAGGAGAACCTGAGTATGTTACTCATGCCTTTTTGGACAATGCCCTAGATGCTCTCTCTGAGAAGTTTTCACATATTGTCTCACAGACACTCTCCAGCTGGGTTTAATTCTATTGTTGCTTTACCTACTCCTATCCCCCCAAACCTGTTTTTGCAATGTCTACACCCTCTGAAAATTTTCTGCAAGTAGAGCTATGACAACAAGACACTGAAGCTTGGCAACTTGAGAGATGCTTGCTTGACTTGATTTCAGCATTAGAGATGCAAATTCAGGAATCAACCCCACATTCTCCACCAATATTATCAGGAGAACCTGAGTATGTAACTCGTTCCTTTTTGGACAATGCCCTTGATGCTCTCTCTGAAAGGTTTTCACATATTATATTGCAGACATTTTCTGCTCACTTTTCTCATGCTCTGCCAGCACCTACAACATCCCCAGTGATGCCACCATTTGTTACCCCCATTACCTCTTTTACAATTGGAGGCCCTTCATTTACTCAGTCTGCTCTCTCACAAGTTTCTACACTAGCTACCATAGCTACACTGGTCTCTTGTACCCTGAGTGCAACAGTAGTGCCCTCAGCACCTGTTAGTGTCACAGTTACTCCAACTGCTACAATTGTTCCAACTCCTCCTCTGAGTAACCCTAATGGGTCTACAACAACTTGTGGACCATGCTTTACCCAGTCTATTCTGCCCACAGAAGCATCAGGAAGCAAATCAGCAAATCTTTTCAATCAGCACTCAGTGTTGCCCAAATTTACTGGAAAGATAGATGAAATTTCACAGTCATTTGAAGAGTGGCTCACAATGAAGCAATATAAAACCAAGCAATTCCCCATGTACCTTCAAGGCCTTGCATACAATCAGTACATGATGCTGGATAGAGAGGTCAAAACAAATTATCAATTACTTGTTGGTCACTTTGAGGACCACTACAAAGTGCCTCACATAGAACAGCAGTACATTATGTGATCTCTCCTTTAAAAAGGGAGATGATGTCAGGACCTATATCACTCAGGTCAATAGACTCTTTTGCCTCAGCATATTAACTCCAGAGTACTCATGACATTATCTCTTTTCATATATTTGTCAGGGATGCCCTTCTACCATTAGGAGCCACCTTGAGCTTAAATGTGATCCAGAGGATGACTTAAATTCTATTATTAAGAAGGCAATCAGTATTGTCTATATGCTACAAAACACAACTCACATCAAGAGAGATGCTGGTGATCTAAAGACAGGTCAAACTGCCTCGAAGGCACTGACATCCTCAAGTTCTGCTGTAGTGCAGAAGAAATCAGATAATGAATGACAATCAGCTCACATTTGGACTCAGAGTGGGGCAGTCATTTGTCTAATAGCAGATGGAGATGGTTTCATCTTTGACAAGCTGTCAACTGAAGTGTGCAGTCTGAACACCCCAGTCAAGTCTGTCAGTCATTTAAATGAGATGGAGTGCTACCTCCTGAAAACCATGCACATGATGTCTTGGTGATAACCTTGTTATTGTATACTAACATCATCCCTGTGGATGTGAATGGATTGTTAATCAATGCAACTATCAATATGGGAACCTCTGCTTCCATAATAACTGACACCTGTTGTGAAAAGCTTTACCTACAAAGAGAGGATCTGTTACCATCTACTGTGTGCTTATTGGATGCTTTGGGGAACACCATTTTGCTGAAGGGTCAAATAAATGACCTTGAGTTATGAATCCACCAAGAATGTTTCCTAATGGACCTCATCATTGTAGATACCTGCAATTTGCCATTACCATACAATGTCATTCTTGGAAAAAATCTTCTTGAGTAGAACGCCTGTGTAATTGATTACAGAAATATCACAATCTCAATCTGTGAAAGCAAGCCTCATGAAGAGTTTACAGCTGTTTGCAACCAAGAAATTCTACTGACTTTAACCACCAACATTGTTGTGGAACCTTGGCACTAGAGATGAGTTGCTGTCACTATGAACTCTCCTTACAAGGGGGATGCCTTTGTGGCCTACATCTTTCTCCAGACCTCTGTCATGTCTCCTGTGGCAAGACTTATGTTACTGTGCTTAATAGTTCAGCACACCTGATCTGAATGTACCCAACCAAGCTATCTATCCTCATGACTCCAGTCTGACTCAAACTTGAAGCAGCCACCTGTTTACCTGTTCTCACCTTGATTCATGATCTGAGTGAACCCAGTGATCCAGTCTGGATCCCAACCATCAACAAGAAGACTCATGGGCACCTGAATCCACAAGAATGTGATGCACTATCTGCTCTTTTGCGCCAGCACTATGATGTGTTCAATTATGGATCTATTAGTGTTGGTAAGGCAGTTGGGGAATGCCACACTATCAAAACTAAAAGTGATTGCCCCATTCAATTGCCAGTTCAAAGAGTACCTGAGAATTTACAAGCAGAATATGAACAAATCCTCAGTGATCTCATTGAGAGCAGATCATTTGGAGCAGCAACAGCCCATATGCAGCACCTACAGTATTTATCTACCAAGGTGAGAAGTACTGCCTTTGCATCAACTTTTGATGATTGAATGATATCACCATCAAAGATTTGTATCTGCAACCTTGCATTGAGGATATTTTATATGATGCCAGCAAGTACAGTTTGTTCTTGTGCTTAGATCTCTGTAAAGCCTATTGGCAGATACCTATGAAGCCTGCCAACATCCTGAAAACTGCTTTTATCACACTGTATGGCCTTTTCAAGTGGAAATACATGACCTTCAGGCTTTGTAATGCTCTGGCTACTTTTCAGCATTACATCATGCATGTACTACAGAATGGGGTCAACATTCTCAAACCAGGGATCACAGTGTATATTGATGATATCCTTGTTGCTGGACACACATTCTCTGATCATTTAGATAAGTTGGGTCTCACTCTTAAAATCTTGTAAGACTCTGGTCTCAAGGTCAATGGAAATAAGTGTTTGCTCATTTCACCATGAGTTACCTTCTTGGGAAGGGTGATTGAACCTGGAAAGATCTTGATAAAAAATGACACAAAGGACCATCTCAATTGCATTGAGACCCCATGCTCTCATGCTCTCACAAAGACGTCCAACACTTGATGGGCTTTCTAAATTATTATGGCTCATTCATTCCCAAACTGGCCAACCAAACTAAACACATATCTAATCTGCTTTGAAAGAACACCAAGTTCTGTTAGACCTGGGCTGAGCAAGAGAAGCTGGATTCCATGAAACAGGAACTAAGACAGATCCCAAGTTTAAATATGCTTGACTACACCAAGGAGTTTATAGTTGACTGTGATGCAAGCTCCATTGCCATCAGTGGTGTCCTAAGCCAGATTGTCAATGGTCAGGAAAGTCAATTGCAGTATTTTAGCCCAAAGCTCCAAAGTGCTGAGCTAAATTACAGAGCAACAAAATCTGAGATGCTAGCACTTGTCAAGAGTCTCAAGAAGTTTTGATTCTTCATATTAGGTCGTCAGTTTGTTGTTTGCACCAATAACTCTCCAACAGCATGACTCAAAAAGTTTTCTGGGGAGAAATCCAACATTGTTGCCCAATGGTTAGAATATTTAAATGACCTCATCTTTACAATCACCCACTGTGCAGGAGATTGCATCTCAAAGCAGATTACTTTACTACTTTTCCTAGTTATCAGAGAGACCTGTGGAAGCTGCCTGGTGAGAAGACTCCTTTCAGGTTTATCCCAGCATGTGACTACAAGCTCCTTCCTGACATTAATGCCAATCAGAATGGGAAAGCAATCCTCCCCATTAGGGTGAAGGAAGAGATATCAGAGAAGGAAATTGCTGTCCATCAGCTACACAATAAGATCTTATAAGAAATCATCTACAAAGTAAACAACCCTAATCACACTATAAGTGACATTGCCAAAAGGTATTTCCAACATTACCACTGGAAGGTCACTGATGCTGGACTTCTTTATGTGCACAGCCAAAACAACTGTCTGGTGATTCCCAAGTACTTTAAGAGGGATCTTGTCCAGAAGATCCACAAATGAGGTCACCTCAGAATTATCCAGACTTTGTGAACTTTTAACACTCAATATGTTACCATAGGTAACAAGTGTGAAGCATGCCTGCTTCAGGGAGCCAGACACTTTCTGGAGCAGAGAGCTGAGCTCCACAGTCAGGTCACTGAAAAAACTAATGAAGTAGTCCATATGGACCTTGAGAAATTGTTGAGGGATGAAGAGGGATTCCAGTATCTTTTGGTCTTGATAGACATTTTCAAAAAATACGTGAGACTTGTTCCACTTGACAACACTATAGCTGAGGTCATCAGAGAAAAGATTGTAAAAGAGTGGATCTTCAAACTCAGACCTATGGAATGCTTAGTTTCCAAACACAGTCCTCAATTTGAGAATAACCTGATGGCCACCCTCATGAAGGAACTAGAAATTGTGCACAACTTCACCACTGTGTACCATCTGCAGTCAAGCAGCATCATTGAGTGATTAAACTGCACTATCATTAAGTTGATCAGAGTAGCCTTAGCCCATGCTGCTGGCAGAAATTGGAGACAAGTAATAGAGGCAGTAGAGTTCTTCTACAACACCGTCATACACTCTACCACCAAAGTGAGCCCTTTCAAGGCCACAAGGGGAGCATGCCTCTATCTGTAATGTTCCCAGATTAAATGAAATTGCCTTGGAGAATTTTGTGAACCAGATGCTGCAAGAATTCCAGGAAGTGCACCTCACTATCTGCTGGAATATAAACCAATCAGTTATTCACCAGAAAAAGAACTTTGATAAGAAATTGTATGGCTAACTGCACAAGCAAGGAGATTCTGTCTTTGCCTACTTTCCCTGTCAGATTACTGATGCCAATCAAGTATGAAAGCTTGCCACTAATTGGCAAGGACCTTTTATTATAACAAAAGTATTAAATCACCACCAGTACTTACTAAGTAATGGTAAAGTTGCCCATTTTCAGTTACTTTGACAAACCATTAAAGATATACATAATGCAGTCATCAACAATAATAATGAGTTTTCCCTTGTCAATGACAGTGTAAATGAGATTAAATATTATGATAACCTCACTGAATGTGAGGAAGACAACCTTACACAGGTTGAGTATGATAGGAACCTTGGTAGTAGTAGCAACACTATAGCTGCTCATGTTTTGCCTAAACAAAAAGCTAGAAACCAGAGATATTTAGATCATTTAAATACCCAGGATTGGGACCTTAATCTTATATCTTTGTTTAGTAACCATTATAAGATCAGAAAATCATCCACCAGCCAGATGCCATGTGCAACAATGGATGAACCCATGAGACAAGACAAATCAAGCAACAACATCAAGACAAGTAGATGAAAGCACCTCCTGAAAGCAAGAGCACCCAGCAGAGGACTCCAGTAGTAGCAGCTGCCACTATGAGGTGAGCAACTCTCTCCTCAGGAGCAGACTTCCCATGACTATGCTCAGAGACAACTCTCTGATCAGGAGCAAACCTCAGATTATTACGCATGGAGACAACTCTCTGTGCAGGGCTCTGAGGAGCTTAGAGTGCCTTTTGCCCAACTTACTAACATAACCCCATCCTGAGTTGACTCAAAACCCCCTCCTAGTCCCAGTCCTTCCTGCTCTGATTCAACTAGCATTAGATCCAGAAAAGCAGAGGAACAAAAAGCAAAGACATCTAAGGTTGGAGAGGAGATTCTACAATCTATCAGAAGAAACTAGAAATAAGCTGTGATGGACTTTTAACACCAAAGATTTAACTTGTTCCATCTACATTATTACCTTTATCATTGATGCAGAGTGTAGGGCCAAAGTCAACGTGATTATTTGCTATGACTCCAAGATGATGGCTAGCATGACGTGACCCTATTGGTGAAGCACTGTCCACACTATGTTCAACAAAGACTTCAACCTGTCCCCCCTGTGCCAACTTTTAAACAGCAAGGAAAAAATCAAGAGATTTGAGTGTGTCAACATTGACTTCAACAATCTGTTAATTGTTTACTTCTTCCACATAAATGAGGTAACTCACCTGAAGATTATGGAAAAGATCAAAATCACCTATCAACTTGCAAAGGTGGAGAAGATATGCTTATTCCTGTTTTTAAATGAGGAGTACCAAGGTATCATCCTGGAAGAAGTCAAGAAGTTACACTTCTGCATAGAAAACTTTGCAGTCTTATACAGCAGTTCTTGCAGGCCCACAAGTATGTATAACACCCACCTCATTTTGGCCATGAAGATTATCTAAATGGACCTGCTCATGTGCAAAAACATCCCCATGCACCACCTTGCAGTCAACACTCATTTAATCATCAACACATGTATTCAGGCTCAGTCTCTGGAGTTGATTAACATCAGTTTGCCTGGCCTCTCTACTGTATCAGATCTCCATGTCAGCTTCACCTTTTCACAAAGCACAGCCACACTGCAAGAAATCAACAAAGTATGGACAAACCTAAGAGTAGATCACAGTCTGGAAACAGAGTGGCCTACTATCAACATTCACAGCATGACTTCACAGTACCATCAATCCATCAAAAGAATCTTAGCCAAGTTACACCTATCCCATGATACACAAGACCACCAAAACTTTTCTGAAAAGTTATTCTCTGAGAAATTTGCACCAGCAATCTAATCACATGGAGCTATGTGGGTTCTAGCTGCCTTTCTTACTGTTGATCCTCAAATTCAGCTGCCCCTGGATAAACCAACTCCAGAAAAACTTGCAAAGCAGGTTCATCACAAAATCACCATTGGTCCTGAAACCTGGAAAGTGCAAAAATTGGCTGCTCCACTCCTGTTCATTGCCTGCTTCTCCAGGAAAATCAAAAAAAGCTATGGAATGTTTTGAGAAGTCTTACACTTGCCTCATTGGATCCAGTGGACCCCTTGGTCATCTTCTGCCACAAATGATCATGAACCATTTAGGAGTTGCCTTCTCAGACTTAAACATCTTTTCAGATATGCTCAAGAAATATATGTGGGGAGCCACCACTTAGACTAAATTTCCTTCTCTTAAATTGGAATATGCACCCCTGTGCATCAACCAGCTCATGCCCTGTGAGTATGGTTCTACAAAGCAATTCCTCAAGATTGTTGGCCATTATAAATTCCAGTCACACACAGAGATTTTGTTCAACCTGAAGTGCCTTAACTACCCAGAGTACAGATACAGCCACCTCACAAAGACACAGTCACAAGCAACCAAGGATGGTGAGATTATCCCTATCACTGTCTTGGGATGGATGATGAAGACACCAGAGCAATTCTACTGTGATTAAGAGCTTTTATCCTCATCAGCTATAGAAGTATTGCCACCAACTAAAGCCCTGATTGAAGCTGTCAACTTAGAGAAATTTTCTGGAGTCACAGTCTCACCAAAGCTCATGCCAGCTTGGTCCCTCACTGATAATGAATTCTAACTATTGAGCACCACCCTGACAAATTTGCTGAGAATCCAGCAATCATTGATAGAGTTGTTGAGCCTAATAACAATATACTAGGTCTTATGAAATGGTGTCTTACCAAGATGCTTACCAAAGAAGAGCTGGTCCTCCTACTATTGCCAGGGTGACAACTCATCCTGGACATAGAGTGCACCACAGCCTGCCTATGCCTCACTATGCTTCAGATCAAAACTTACAGAGCCATGGACTCTGCAGTGCTTTTTGGGAATCCATTTGAGAAGCCAAGATTAACTATCCTGTCACTATTGAAACAGCCTCCCTCCAGAGCAAGTCAAGTTTTGCCCAACTGGAAGACAACATCAAGAAAAACAATCTCCTCTGTATTCCACCTCCTTGCCTGATGACACAGCTGATCCTGCTGTCTTGGAGAGTCTGCTGTGGAAGCAAGAAGGTTTCAGCCAATCTTGCTGATCATATCAATTACATATCAACCACCACCAAGATCAATAAGATGATGCAAACAAAAGAGTATAAGGAAACCCATGATGCACTGTTGGAAGGTGGAAATCCCAAATGCATATATATATATATTGATGGGAAGCAAACAATAAAAGATATCTTTCAAAAGGGGCAGCCCATCTCTACCCAACTGGAAAAGATCCACAGGACCATCAACTCCCTCAATCCTTGCATTGTAATTTTGTTTCAGGCAGGAGGTGATCTCATGTGGACAAATAAAGCTGAACTATCACCTGATACTACAATGTTACAAAGCACATTGAGATAATTACCATGTTATGTGCCAGCATCACTGACCCCAAGGAAATGATGCTACAGCAGGTGAATGAGTATTATTCACTCTTTTTTGATCATGCCACACATATGGGATCCCTCTGAGAGGTTTTTCTCAATTTTTACCCTGATACAAGAATCAAAGCCAAAGATGCACACACCTCTGACACTGATGCCCTAATGACACTTCTCATCACCCTCAAGGGCCTCTGGCTATACAAAAATTTCTATGATACATTCGTCTGGAGGTTGAACATATTACAACACAATTGTCCCATTACTTCTAGGCTACAGGAGCTCAAGTATTTTAGGCTACACAGTGAAACCATCACTCATTGGGAAGCACTTATTCAAGTAATTCAGTGACTATGGTATGCAGAGGTTTCATCCTGGGATGATGTGCTGGCCAAGGAAATGGTTGTGTGGTCCTACTGTCAAACTGTTACTGCAAACTTAACCATGCAATGGGGGGCGTGTAGAGTCACTCAGGGCCCTTTTGATTTTATTTTTATTTATTGGCACTCTCTTAATTAATTCAGTGCTTTTACCATCATTTATTTAGCGATTTTTATTAATTTCCAGTGTTTTGAACTTAGTTTTCAAATTTATTGTGATTGTCCCCTTGATTAAAGAGTATGTGTAATTGCTTGTTTAATTTGCAAGGGAAAGAAGTGAATTTTGTAAAATGGTAAATATTTACCTTTTCTCTGTATAAATTAGGGAACTTATTGTAGTCATTGTCAAAATAAATTTTGTTCTCACTGGATAACATTTGCTTTTTTATCTCTTATTATATCTCTAACCTTTTTAGCATTGGTATTAGTATGATAATAAACCTGTAAGATCCAGCAATAATGTGGGAGGAACTCTGCTGTGCCTGGGGTGATAACTTGCTCCTTGACAGATGCAAGTGCATATTGTGGTCACTTTAGGGCTATGTATAGGCATAGGAAATAAAAGAACTTCACTTTCAATTGATTGTACATGCACATAACATCACACTATGCAAATATATTATGGTGTTGGCATACATGAATACATGGTAATTACAAGTTATTACTATCTTATTATATGAGCTGAGATAAGAAGGACTTGGAGCTAAATATGTTTTATTGAGCTAGAAATTAAACTTGAGACCCACAATTAGCACCTTGGCTGGTAAGGATGGTTTCTGATGATTTGGCTTCAGCAAGATGCCATGTAAATTGGTTGCTAGCTGGAATGCCTTCTTGGAAATGGTATCTGTTCTTTTTTCTACAGTGAAATTGGCAAACTAATAATCTTCATTTGTTTTGTTAGAGTATGGGCTGCTCTCAGCAATGGTGATTCTTTGCAACCTTGTACTGCTCAATCTGCTAGACATGCCCTGTGATTCTACATTAGCTATTACTGAAAACTAATATAGATAAATATAGTAGATAATTATTTGCAGCTTCCTACCATACATTTAGATAACAATACATGCTCAGTCTATTTATTAATCTATTTATAGGTCACTTATGTAGTTAAGATAGTATAATATAGATATAATCTATGGTAGGCAAACTAGTCATTTTTCTGAAGTCTATTATTTCATACATGTAAATGGATGAATTGATAGTCAGCTAAACAGAGAAAAACTCTTATTCATACCCCTAATGTAAATGCAGGTTCATGGCTTGGGTCAAGGACCCTTGAATCAAGCCCAATGTGTGCCCAAGCCACTACTAATGCATCTACCATTTAGCTTAACATTGATTAATAATAAGCAAACCAAATTAAATCTAAGAATAAGATTTCCAAATAATTTACTTCAACAGTTTCCAAATTGATTTCCACTCTATTTATAGTTTAATTTCAAAAAGTACCTGTCATTTGAAATTTGAATTTTATTGTCAGCCAAAAATGGCTAAAAATAATGGAAGCATTATTGCCCCCTTTGTTTTGCCAAATTATTCATCAACAAGTACTAATTTGCTATATTGTTTTGTGGTTACATTTTACAAACATAATGATGATAAATAAATTTAAATTGTTTTTAATCAATAGATAATAATTCAATCTTAATTCTGACTAATCATCCAACCTTCTTTTCTTTAGCTTTGGATTATGCTACAGCAGGTCCCTATGAAGCTGGCAGATATTTCTAAAACAGCTTTATAACGCCATATGGAATTTTTTAATGGAAGCACATGGCCTTTAGGCTGTGTAATGCACCCAACTATATTTCAACACTATGTCACCTGTGTCTTGAGGTACATGGATGACATCCTCGTTGCAAGTAACTCATTCAGTGAACATCTGGGGAAACTGAACCAGATGCTTATCATCCTTTATGAAGCTGGTTTATACATCAATGGTAATAAGTGCACACTCATACAGTCCTAAGTTACTTTTTTGGAAGAGTTATAATGTAGAGTTGCTCAGGGATTTAGTTGCCTTTTATATCTTTTTAATTTACATTCATTGTATTATGACGTCATCATGACGTTTTTGATCATTTTCGATATTAGTTTGTTGCTATTAATTTGATGTCCCCTCGCTGGTGCTTTTATTTGCTCAAATTGAATTTTACGAGGGAATTATAATTGATCATGTTAAACTACATTGCTATCTGAAGTATTGTAAACAAAGGCAGGTAATAACTGAATCTTTTGTATATAAACTGAGACAACTGTAGTGATTGTTCAATAGACTTTGTCTACTCTTAACTGCCGTCTTTACCGTTGTATTACTTATTTATTTATTATCTTAAATGAAACTTATTGCTTAAGACTGGCGACAATTTGGGAGTGCTTTCACTAGCACGGGGCGACATGTTGCTTCTGGGGGTCTTTTGATTACCCAGTCCGAATTGTGGTTCATTAAGTTATGTATACGGTTATGTATAAGGAAATAATAAATCTCTCGTTCATATTTCAAAACATACATGCACTTATACAATCTGACACTGTGATGATACCATGCCGTTGGCTAGCACAAATATCTGGCAATTACAGATTATTTAATAGTGAGCTGAGAGATAACAATGAAAATGAGTTTGTATTTTTGAAGTGAGATAGAAATTAAGCAAGTGAGACAGATAGGGTAGCACCAGTCAATAGGTTAAGCACTTTACTCCTGGATGTTCNGACACGTAGCTCCTGGCGATCATTAGATCTTCCCAGCCCAAATTGTGGACTCATTAGGTACGACTAAGGACATAATAAACCTCTTGTTTTATTCAACACGTACATGCACTTATAATTGATTACACTGTGATGATACCATGCCATTGGCTAGCACGAATATCTGGCAATTACAGATTATTTAATAGTGAGCTGAGAGATAACAATGAAAATGAGTTTGTATTTTTGAAGTGAGATAGAAATTAAGCAAGTGAGACAGATAGGGTAGCACCAGTCAATAGGTTAAGCACTTTACTCCTGGATGTTCGGCTTTGGCTGGAAGCCATAGGAATTGGTCATCTGGTGTTTCATCTAAAGTAGTTTGGTTACTTGGATGAATTACCAATGTTACATCTATAAGTTATGTTATAAGTTCTATGTTAACCTGTTTCTTGGAATCGTGGCTGTACTGAACGCTAATTAAACCTTCTGCAGAGTCAATTAAGTTTCTAGCTAAGTTTATCTACCAGCCACTGATTCTACACTATGGAAGGTCCATACCCACGCATTGAAAGGCAAATAGAAACAAAGATCCTGATCTGCACACCGCCAGAAACTATTGTGATACCAATGGTCCTCCCACAATGGAGATTACCAAAAGAAGTCAAAGTTGAGAAAACATTTCTGCATGAATACAAATCATACGTGAACACAGAGAAAAAGGCAAAAGCAATAGTAGAATGAGATGACTATAAAAAATCAAAAGAGATAATGTTGAAGAATGATAACAGAGAGAGAGTATACATTGAAGGCATGATAAGGCCATATCAATTGTACACACAAGGGAAACCTATTAACATACAACTACAAGATCTCAGGAAAGAAATAGAAAGTCAGACTCCAAAAGCAAAAATGCTATTCTCTGGGGTGAATGACATTGTATTGACAGACATCTGGGAAATATACTACCATTACTATGATGTGACAAAAAGAGTTGAAATCCTAAAGATGATGCAAATCAACAAGAACAATCCAAACAACATAACTGAACAAGAAGTAAGAGACAACATTAGCTTCTTCTATAAAGATGTAGCAAAAACCCACAGTCTAAGAAATGTATTCATGTTCTTCTACTCAGACAATCAGATCAGAGAAGATTTAGCCCATATGAGCAGAGCTGACACACAAATAACATTGATGATAGGAATCAAAGGGATACAGCTATATCAGAAATACTATGAAATATTTTCGTAGAAAATCAATGAACTAAGAGAAATAATGCTGATAGCAGAGGACATTTGAGAGATGAAATTCCTAAAATATGCTAATACAGTGACAACTGAACAAGAGGCAGTCTTGAAGATGACAAAACAAGTTGAATTTGAAAAAACCACGTGGGCTGATCAACAGGTGGAATCAATCATTTGGAAGGTGGACACATTGGTACATGGAGAGCAAGCTGTGATAAAAATAATGCAAGCTTAGGAGGGCATGTGATGCTACATCACTGGACAAACTGCCAAAATGACATGACTAATGAGAAAGTCAGTGCCTTTTATCTGGATATTGCAGGAACAAGAGGAACTGGACAATATAAAGGAAGAACTAGCAAAGCTGCCATCACTGAACACACCAGATTACAATGAAACATTCATTTTGGACTGTGATGCAATCAAGGTGGTGTTTTGAGCAACACTAGGACAAATGAAAAATGACAAGGTAGTGCTGATACAATTCTTTAGCCACAAACTGAAGCCAAGCAAAGAAAACTGTGGTTCAACAATACTAAAGATTTTGGCTCTAATTGAAAGCATTAAAAAATCTAGGCATTTTTTATTTGGACGAGAATTCTGGGTCCACACAGATAACAGTGGCTTGGAGTGGCTGAAGAATTTCTCAGGAGACAAATCAGGAATAGTGTCAAGATGAATCCAGTGCCTAAACAAATTTACTTTCCCCATCAAACACCAGAGAGGAACATTACACACTAATGTGGATTTCTGGACTGCACTCCTGGAGTACCAAAGAGATGCAGCCAAGGAAAATGGTGAAAAAAGCAATTTCAATTTTTACCACATATGGAATATGAAGGACTACCTGAAATAAATGTTGATAAGAAAGGGCAAGCAGTTTTTCCAATCATGATCAAGGAAGAGATATCAGTGCAAGAGATCATAGAGAAGCAAAAGGACGATGTTATGCTGAATGAAATCATTAAAAAGTTACAAGAACCTCAACTAAAACTCTCAAAACTAACAGTGAGCTACTATGAAAGATAAAAATGGAAGACAAACAAAAACAGACTCCTATATGTAGAGTCACAGAACAGCAGAATCACAATCCCAGAATATTATAAAAGGGAACTAATAAGGAAATTGCATGAGGAGGGCCATTTATTCATCACACAAACAGAAAGCACTTTCAACACAAGATTCATCACAGCAGCAGTAAGAAAAGATACAAAGGAGGTACTTAACAAATGCACTACATGCCTCCTAAATAACAAGCAGCATTTCCCAACCCAGAGAGCACAATTGGGGAAGATCATAGCAACACAGCCTAACAAAGTTGTAGACAGGTTTGGAGATGCTATTGAGAAATGAAGAAGGATACCAACACCTACTAGTAATGGTGGATAACTTCACCAAATACGTGAGGATGATCCCAATAAAAATCAAAATGGCGGAAACTACAGCAGAGATAGTAATGAAGGAGTGTAGCATCATCCAACACAATTCTAAAATAAGCTGCAAACGTCAAGCAGAATGGGAATAAGATCAAAGAAAAGATGATTAGAAATATTGTAATGAAATCAATTAGAATAATTTAGATTTATTTGTATTATGCAACCAAGAAACAACATGTGTCAAAAAAGAGAGATTAGTATCAGTCAATAAAAATACTTTTGACAAAACAAGGGGGTGAAATCACTTCCATTAGTTTTAGCCGCCATCTTGGCAGAAGAAAAGTTTAAATTTGAAATCAACAGGTACTTTTCTGGAATTACTATAAATATGAATAAAATACTGTAAGCAATTGATAAAGAATTTAATTCAGAGTTCTTAATTTGTTCTACTATAATGGTTTGAATATTTAAAAATGTAGCATCACCCAAAACGAATAAGCTGCAAACAAGAGATTAGCGTCAAATGATTAATAGTGATGAAATATAATCAGAAATATGATTGTAAAAATTTAGTTAATTATCTTATTCATTTTGTAAAATGCAACCAAGTTACAATATTGTACATTCTGAGAAAAATACCGGAGCTGATTAAGTATTTTTTGACAAATTGTAACAAGCGAAATTATGCTTATGTAAGAACAGCCATATTGGCAGAAGATTAATTCAAATTTCAAAATCAGCAGGTACTTAAAACTTTTTAAATAAATAGCTTAGAATTTAGAGGAAAATGGATGAACAATAAATTCTTTGGAGTTTATTTTATTTTCATTCTTCATTTATCTGGTTTGATCTTTAATAAAATGTTCAGGTAAGCAAGTTGTGTCAAGTAGTGGCTGGATTCCATCATGGGAGCAATTCAAAGGGTCCTTGTGCCAGTCATGAAACAGCACCTATGTTACAGATAGGAGTTCTTCGATTCTTGCTTAGTCTGACTA
>CABFPE010000121.1:212748-227316 GCA_900660155.1 Hofstenia miamia | reverse complement strand
TAAGCTTTAATGGAGTTTTGGAATACTTTTAGTATAGTTATGATAAAGGACTTAATACTCAAATCATTCTTTTCCAAATCTGTGATTTATAGCCAACCAGAGGTTTCAAACACTAAATTAAGCAATTCAATGTGGCCAAATTACAGAGAAGAGGCAATTGGTTTCATAGAGTTGTAGCGAATTCAAGATTGCTGTACAGTGCAATGTTTAATTACTCCTGAACACAAGATCAAATCCTCCCCTTATAAATGCATTATTGAAGTGGATGAAAGAAATTTGGAGATATTTTCTGCAACATGTAAGGGGTGTGTTGCCCAAGCAGGGGAATGTAAACATGAAGTTGCATTTATTATGTGGTTTTATCACCAAAGTGTTGAACCCTGGCTCTTGTAAAGGCGTCTTTCATAAAAGTAAATTGTTTTTTGTTTGAATTCTACTAACACATATTTAGGCATCAGTTTTTTCAAATTCATTGAGTTTCTCAAACTCTTCTATAAATTTACAAAATTCCACATTTATTGATGACACAATTTCTGTCATTTCCCCAAGCTCATTGCTTGCTAAGCACAAATCTGCAAACATTTTATCAAGTGCGTACATAGATACACTAATAATATCTTTTAAAAAACACATAAAAGGTTCTGCAGATGATTTTTTGCAGCATGTTGAAGATTCTTTAACATCAGCATTTCCTTCCATTTTACAAGATTTGGAACAAGAGACTCTTGAAGATTCTTTAACATCAGCATTTCCTTCCATTTTACAAGATTTGGAACAAGAGACTGGTAGCAGAATGATTACATAATAGCTAGTACTAAAACTAAATTATTGTACTCAGATAAAATTAATAGTTATGCATAAATTTACATGAAATATATTGTAGAGTCACTCAGGGATTTGGTGCATTTATATCTTTTATTTTACATTTATTGTATTATGACGTCACCGTGACGTTTTTCAATCATTTTCAATATTAGGTTGTTGCTATTAATTTGATGTCCCCTCGCTGGTGCTTTATTTTGCTCAAATTGAATTTACGAGGGAATTATTATTGATCATGTTAAACTACGTTGCTATCTGAAATTATTGTAAACAAAGGCAGGTAATACTGAATCTTTGTATATAAACTGAGACAACTGTAGCGAATGTTCAATAGACTTTGTCTACTCTTAACTGCCGTCTTTACCATTGTATTTTCTTATTTATTATTATTTTAAATGAAACTTATTGCTTAAGACCGGCGACAATTCGGGAGTGCTTTCATTAGCACGGGGCGACACGTTGCTTCTGGGGGTCTTTCGATTACCCAGTCCGAATTGTGGTTCATTAAGTTATGTATACGGTTACGCATAAGGAAATAATAAATCTCTCATTCGTATTTCAACATGTACATGCACTTATACAATCTAACACTGTGATGATACCATGCTGTTGGCTAGCACGAATATCTGGCAATTACAGATTATTTAATAGTGAGCTGAGAGATAACAATGAAAATGAGTTTGTACTTTTGAAGTGAGATAGAAATTAAACAAGTGAGACAGATAGGGTAGCACCAGTCAATAGGTTAAGCACTTTACTCCTGGATGTTCNATGTACATGCACTTATACAATCTGACACTGTGATGATACCATGCTGTTGGCTAGCACGAATATCTGGCAATTACAGATTATTTAATAGTGAGCTGAGAGATAACAATGAAAATGAGTTTGTATTTTTGAAGTGAGATAGAAATTAAGCAAGTGAGACAGATAGGGTAGCACCAGTCAATAGGTTAAGCACTTTACTCCTGGATGTTCCGCTTCGGCTGGAAGCCATAGGAATTGGTCATCTGGTGTTGCACCTAAAGTGGTTTGGTTACTTGGATGAATTACCAATGTTACATCTATAAGTTATGTTATAAGTTCTATGTTAACCTGTTTCTTGGAATTGTGGCTGTACTGAACGCTAATTAAACCTTCTGCAGAGTCAATTAAGTTTCTAGCTAAGTTTCTGCCAGCCACCAATTCTACAATAACACCTGGCAGAATCTCAATAAAGCATGATGCAAAAGATTATTTGGATCAAATTGAGACACAGCAATCCTAAAAAGATGTGCAGAGGCTCATGGGCTTCTTGAACTATTATGGAGCTTTCATTCCTGAGCTGGCCAACAAAATAAAGCACATCTCACACCTGCTGAAACAAAATATCAAATTTAAGTGGACATGGTCCAAACAAGAGGAATTTGATGCCATGAAGCTGGAACTTAGAAAGATCCCCCATCCTAAACACACCTGATTACACCTGGGAATTCATTGTCAACTGTAATGCCAGTGTGGTTGCATTAGTGGCATGTTAAGTCAAGTAATAGAGGGCATGGAGAGCCCTATCCAGTACTTTAGCAGGAAGTTACAGAAAGATGAGCAAAACTACAGTGCTACTAAATCAGAGATGCTGGCTTTGGTAGAAAGTTTGAAAAAGTTCCACTACTTCATCCTTGGTAGAGCATTCATTGTGTGGACAGACAGCAGTGCTTTAGCATGGCTGAAAAAATTCACTGGACACAAATTGAACATAGTAGCATGATGGATCAAGTATCTGAATGATTTTATTCTCTCTCTATTCAACATTGCCCTGGGAGACTGTCCTCCCAAGCTACAAATGAGATTTATTCAAACCACCTGGAGAGAAGACATCTTTTGGCTTTAATACCTCTCAACAAGTATGAGCTCCTGCTGGAGATAAGTGCTGCTCACAATGGCAAAGCAATCCTGCCAGTTTTAATCAAAGAGGAGATTACAGAGGAAGAGATTGTTTCACATCAGCAACATGACAAGGTGTTGTCAGAAATTATTCAGAGGCAGAGGGAGCTGATCTATCCTCTCAGCCCAGTCATGAATCACTATTCTAACACTATAATTTGAAGGTGAATGAGAACAGCCTACTTTGCACCAAAAGCTGAAATAACCACCTCACAGTACTGGAATACTTCAATCATGATCTTGTCTGATGAAACCATGAGTGTGGACATTTAGGTATTATAGACTGAGAGAACATTTAACACTCACTATGTAACAATTGGCAATCACACTGCTGTTCTTGATGTCATCAATAAGTGCAAAACTTGCCTCCTGCATGGAACTGGTTACTTTCCCAAACAATGAGGCAAGCTGCAAAGTAGTGCAGCCAAAAGTACAAATGAAGTAGTCCATATAGACTTAGAGAAATTGTCTAATGATGATGAAGAATTCAAGTATCTCCTCATCATGATAGATCATTTTACAAAATATGCTAGATTGGTCCCCTTGGACAGCATTATCACTGAGATCATTGGTGAAAAAATTGTGAAGGAATGGGTACTCAAACTAGGCCTGATGGAGTGCTTAATTTCTGATTGCAGTCCTCAGTTTGATAATCACCTTATGGAGACTCTTATGAAAGAACTTGGAATCTTATATGAATTTACAACTGCCTACCATCTGCAGTTGAATGGTGTAGCAGAGCAACTAAACTGCACTTTAATTAAACTAATTTGCATTGCTCTCTCTAGAGCTGCCAGGAGAAATTGGAAATGTGTTGTTGAAGCCATAGAGTATTTTTGCAATACAGCTGTGCATTCTACAATGAATGTAAGTCCATTCAAAGCCATGTTTGGCTGTGAAGCAAGTATGCCTTTATCTATCATCTACCTGGGTTACCATGAGCTTAGTTTGGAGATATGTTGATGGTGTGTTGCATGAGATGCAGGAAGCGCACTAAACCATCTGTCATAATATGAACCAGTCAGTGATCTGCCAGAATTGCAACTTTAATCAGAAACTGTACTGTGAACCACATAAGGAAGGAGATAAGGTCTTTGCCTACTTTCCTTGCCAAATCACAGATCAAGACCAAGTATGTAAGCTTGCCACTAATTGGCAAGGTCCTTTCAGGATTACTAATGTATTAGATCACCACACTTATTTATTGAGTAATGGGAAAATTGCCCATTTTCAGAGGCTCAAAAGAGCCATAAGAGGCATTGAAAATGTAGTTATTGATAACAACAGTGAATTTACTCTAGTTGACAATGGTATTGATATGTATGAAACTTATAATAACCTAACTAAGTGTGAGGAAGATAACCTCATTGAAATTGAATTTGATAGTGATTTAGTAAACAGTAGCCACAGTACCACTACCTGTATTTTGCCTAAACATAAGGCCTGTGATAAAAATTATCTTAACTCACAAGAGTGGGACTTTAATCTCATCTCTATGTTTAGTAACCAAGCTCAAATAGATGAAAAGACAGGAGAATGAACCACCAACCCAAAGACAAGTGATATGGCAGCCTAATGAACCTCATGTGGATGGAAGTAGACAAGAGAGATCCCAGGTGCCCACAGATGAGAGCTAAGCAACCAAACAAGGGAGACATGAAGAGGACACTGTATCCAGTTCTTGCAACTATGTAGGGTGACAACATGCCTTATGTGAGTGAGCTGCCCATTACTATGTAGGGGGCAACACCTCTTATGTGAGCAGACCTCTTGTGACTATGTAGGGCAACAACACACCTTACATGACAAGAGGAGCAAATTTTTAGTGACTCCCATGCTCCTTTCACAAATCTTGTAAACACTAACCAGCCCCAGAATGATTCAATAAACCCCTCATGCCCCAGCCCTTCATTGTTTGATTCAGCTAGTGTTAGGTCACTGAAAGATAAAGAAAGTAAAAAGAAGATTTCTAGATTTGGAGATGAGATACTCCAGCCATACTTTATTGCTACTTGAGAGGCCATCTGGTTTGTATGAGATAACATTTCAGAAGAGATCCAGAATAAGCTCCAGTGGACATTTAACTCTAAAAAGCTAACCTGCTCAATAGACATTATACCATTTGTCATTGATGCTGAGAGGAGAACCAAGATCAATGCTATAACTTGCTATGACTAAAAAATGAGAGAAGGACTAAGTTGTCTGTATTGGCACAGTACTGTTCACATTATGTTTGATGAGGCTTTCAGCCTCAATAAACTGTGCTAGTTCATTAACAATTGGAGAACCATACAAAAGTTTGAGTGTGTTACACATTGACTTTACCAGCTTATTACTTATCTATTTTTTGAGAGTCAACAAAGTCTGCCAACCAAATACATGTGGGAAGCTACTGTGGGCACTAAGTTCCCATTCCTTAATACCAAGTATGCACTTCTCTGCACTAGTCATCTAATGGATCACAAGCCTGGATCCACAACTCAGTTTTTTGAGTTATTACAACACCACAACATGCCAAATAAAACTGAGATATTCTTCAACCTGGAGCACCTCAACTATCCTGAGTGTGGGTACAACTGCATCATCAAGACCCAATGTCACACCAAATGAAATGGTGAGATCATCCCTTTTGTTGTCCTTGAGCAGACAATGCACTCCCAAGAATTTTACCATGAAGAATAACTCTTAGCCTAATCCAACATTGAGGTGTTGCCTGCCAGCAAAGCTTTGATTAAAGCTGTCAACCTTTAAAAATTCTCTGGATCATCAACACTGCCACCTATGCCTACTTGGTTGATCACAGGAAATGAGAGAATCCTTACCATTAAGCACAGGCCAGAGGAGTTTGAAGAAAAGTTAACTATCACAGAATGAATAATAGAGGTGAAATTGACAACAATATCATTGGTCTCATGCAATGGTGCTTAATGGAAATGTTCTCTAATGAGGAATTGGCGCTTCTGCAATTGCCTGGGTGACACTAGCCTTGGACATGGAATGCACCACAGCCTGTGTCAAAATCACTTCCACTCAAATTGAGAAATTACATAACAGAGGTCTCCTCAATGCATTTTGGGACACAATCAAAGATGCTAAAATCAACTATCCAGTCACTATCAGGACTGCAATACTAATTAAGAAAGTGGAACTCAATCAAGTTGAGATGAACACTGAAAAGGGCAACTTATTATAAATCCCACCACCATGTATGATGATGCCTTTGATACTATCATCATGGGGAGTTAGAAAGGGAAAGAAGAAGGTGTCTGCAAACCTACTGCACAAGATTAATTATGCCTCTACCACTGCAGAAGTTACTAAGTCTATGCAGTCTGCTGAGTATAAAGAAGTTAAGGAGAAGCTTCTCTCTGGTGGAAACCTGGAATGCATCTACATTGACAGAAAGTTAACAATTAAAGACATCTGATGTGGATCAATAATGTAGAGACTATTACCTGCTATTACTATGTCATCAAAAGAATTGAAATCATCACTATGTTGTGAGCCCAGTATTGGACCCAGAAGAAATGACACTACAGCAAGTCACTGAGTACTGTTCCCTGTTTATGGACCATGCTACATACATGGGATCACTAAGAAATGTCTTCACCCACTTCTACTCTACAATACAGATTAGTGCAGATAACACACATACTGTAGAATCACTCAGGGCAATTTTGAGTTTATTATTTATTATCTTTAATTTTGTAATGACGTCAGTATGACGTATTTCTTTATTTCTAGTTTAGTTTGAAAAGCTGTTTTCATGTCCCCTTGAGTTGGTGCTATGTTTATTGCTCAAATTGAATTGTGAGGGAAATTTATGACATGACTATCTTGTGATTCTGATTGTAAACAAAGACAGGTAATAACTTGAATTGTATAAATTGAGCAATGAGGTTGAGAGAAGTTAATAGATTTTATCTAGCTTCAATTACCATTTACGTTTTCTAATTTTACGCACTTGTTTTTTAATATGCAAATAATTGTGTAAGTTAAGGCAACAATTTGGGAGTACTTTCCTCAAAGTACAGGAGTAACACATAGCTTCTAGAGATCTATCAGATCACCTATCCCAAATTTTGGACCATTTAGGTTATGGATACAGCTATGTATAGGGAAATAATAAACCTTTCATTCAATATGCAACACATACATGCACCTATAAATGATATTATACTGTTGGTTAAAATATTATCTTTCAGAAACTATCATACCAATGTTTAGCTAATTGCTTTTAGCTTATTAACTTTAAAATGGCTTTACATAATACTAGTCATTGTTATTTTGTGTGCATAAACAAGTTGTGTGCACCATTTACAAGTACCCATGAACTCCTTTAAGTTTCAGTTTTCAGGATTCAATT
Source organism: Hofstenia miamia (assembly GCA_900660155.1). NCBI lineage: Eukaryota > Metazoa > Xenacoelomorpha > Acoela > Hofsteniidae > Hofstenia > Hofstenia miamia. The sequence continues at coordinate 220,205 of CABFPE010000121.1, read as the reverse complement.
ACTTCAATCCTCTGATATAATAATTCTATCCAGTAATGGAAAGGGGCTTGCATGGGTTTATACAAACCTGTTCATTGAAGGTTAATGTGTTCACCAAACAAAGTCATTATTTAATAACTGATACCTATGAAAATGGGAAAAGGTTGTATATTATGTTACACTTTTCATCATGAATATTTAAGATAGACTTTGGTTTTTGTTAAGGCTATTACAATTTATTTAAATTTTATATGATGCATGAAACCCATTTATTAACTGTGGAAATCACCTCTTGATTTACAATAAATGTAAATACTGTCTATTATTGGTAAGGCTATCAAAGTAATGAAACCCCATTTAGCTTTTTTGATAGCTTGATGTAGGGTGGTCTTATAAACATAAATTTTAGTTACACCAAACATAAGAATCTGGTACTATCAGGTGAGGTGAACAATTTGAAATGGTAATTTCATCATCTCATCATTAGGGAATTTGATACTCACATGAACAGTGAGAGCTGTTGCTTCACCATGTTGAAAATTTGTGAAATATACAAAAGCCAAATATTGTCACAATAAATTTCAGAATTTATTGTATTCTCATAAATAAATGGGAAAAATTATTTTTCTTCTTGAAATGCCAATGCAACAACCAATATTCACATAATGTAATAGCATTCATTCTTTGAAATTTGCTAATGAAATCACATACTGTAGCTCAATAACGCACTTAAGGGAAAAGGTGCATGGAATTGTGGCAGGGGACATTGGCAAAATAATCAAAAATTGGCTTCTTCAAAGAATAATGAATAACTTCCTGCATGCAGTGAATAAGCTTTCCTTCGCACACACTTCAAATTGCTTCATTTGCATTGAACAATAATTCTCATATATCTCATTCACTTTTCAAGCACTCTAGTGCTTGCCGCTTATTGTAACGTAATCTAATCATATGTGGTCAAATTAAGAAGAAAAAAGAAGAAACTAAGACTGAATATTAAAATAAAATATTAATTGTACAAACATATGATTATGATTAATTAATTATTTGTAAAATTATAGTGCAGTAATTTTTGATATTAATTCATTTGGCAAAAAGGTACTAGACCAAAATCGCAAATGCTAATTAAGGCAGAAGTGCGTCATCAGCAGACGAACGAAAATTAAAGAATTTGAAATTGTCAACAACTGAAATTAGCAGGTACTAGTCAAATATTTGATTGTTTGTTATTTTTTCACTATAAAAATTGTGTGATTGATCATTTTGGTGATGAATTGAATTTACTGGATTTACTTTACGTTTTTTGTATCAGGTTATTTTATTAAATAAAATGGAAAGCTAAACGTTCGAGCACTCGGGTATTCTAGACGGTGGTTCACGACTCCAGTTAACGGGAGCATCGTGTATAGCTGGTGCTTACCCGATGTGCTCATAGGTTAGGTATAAGGATAGGGATTTTTACTCGTATTAGCTTTCCTATCGTTCGTTGTTCGTACTACTGTATTTATTACATTATGCTATTACATCTAGCCCTCTTAGGAAATTACGAAATCAGTTTGTGTTATCTTGTACAGGATTTATTACATATGATTACTAGTGGACCAACGTACTACCAATTCATCCTTTTTGTCACGACCGTATTGATTGTTCACATGTACTCTAGGTTAACATGTAATTATTTATATGTAAGGATATTATATGTAAGGAATCATAACAAGCTAATGCATCCTGGTTGCGAGATTCCCTTAGTAGACAAACTCGTTAATAACAAGAACAATCAATGCATTAAATTAGTAAGGTATCACACATTATCACTATCGTATTCATGCACACTATTTCACTGCACTGAGTCATCGGAATTGTGGTTGGTGTCTCTATCAATGTTTCAGTATCAGATGGAAATACTCGTTGTAGCGTAATTCTTTGATTCCTCTTTTGTGCTTTGCTTCTGGTCAGGTAGTTTACCCTGTACTTTGTACCCTCTGTCTTGTGTCTTGTATCTAAAAGGATAGTTGTTAGTGTCGTATCAATGCCAGTTGATTAGATAATAATTTAATTAACCAACAACTAAACAATAGAACTAAAAGAAGAGAGATGGAGATTGGAATCTGTCACCTACCATACTATTCAAGGAGGAACAAATTGTCACAGCAGCTCCTAAATTAAGCTAAGATTTACTAGTATGAAGGTTGGCAAGATTCTACATTATATTTCCAGTAACCTTGTTCCTCAAAAACATGGGCTATTGTGTGATATATTAATGTAGAGTCACTCAGGGACCTTCCATGATTATTTTTCTGATTATTTTGATTTTACTATTTCCTTTTTATTTCAACAAAAACTTAGGCAACAATGCATAGACAAATTTAAAAGGTTTAGCTTAATAAATAAATCAAAGAAAGATCAAACACAATTGAAGTAAGACAAATTATATTGTGCTCTTCACTACAGGTCTCTCAAGTATTTATACAAAGTTGAGAATTATTACCTGCTCATGATTTACAAATTTCACATTTGAGTTCCCTTGCAAAATTATAGAGCAATAACACATTTAGCTAAAATGAGGGGACTAGCTAATTATAATTTCATATAACTGCACTAGAAAACTAGATATTGCAATACACAATGTCAAACTAATCTAACTGATTTTAAGGCAGTGTTTAGCACTAATACAATTGACAAATGATAAATATCAAAAAGGGCCCTGAGTGACTCTACAGTTACTACTATTAAGTAGGCAAGAGATCTCGTAGCTACACAGTATGATGGGTAAGGTAGTGCAATAGGCAACCTCAATTCCAGCAAAGGATAGTAGATTAACATACAGACATGTGGTCCCAAGACAGCTGAGCTACTTACAGCTGAATTGCATACCATGCAGTCCCCCTCATATCTGTTGGAAGTTTAGCTGCTCTGGATCATCTAATGATATTGTATAATGGCAATAAATTAGACTGAGCTGCATGAACTCAAAATTTTATTAAACAATTGCACACACATTTGCCCTATATGAATACAAATGTAAAAAACAGTGCAAAACAACCTGCCTCATGGCAGAACTAAAATAAGAATGCTGACATAAGCAGATTAACATGTGGGAACTGGAGATGAGAGTAGAGCATCAATCTTGTACACCTCTAGCAGGAGTTTGTGGTATTCCTTCATTAATTGCTCTACTCTCTCTAAGTGCTTATGCCACAATAAAATTTGAAAAACTTTTGATGTATTTTCTGAATGTCTACAAAATTGGTCTTGACAAACTTTATTAAAACTTAGCATTAAGGAGCTATGAAGATCAATTTTCACATGGTTGAAGTAAAATTATATCATATACACATTAAAATATTTATCTGAATATTTTTTAAAATTTATTTATATTTCATCATTCAGCCTAGACCACAACCTAAAAAACAACTTATTGTGGCATTGGCATAGAAATCAGCAGTGTTCCTAAGAAAAGTAAATAGTGACAGGAGATCAAGAGAGGAGAGAGTGGCCACACTTGCCCAACCTGAAACAGAGAAACTTGTGAAAGAGTCATACAATACTAGAGCCCTAAATAAAAGAAAGAGAAAGAAAAGCCTAATTGTTCTTAGGAGGAGTGTAATGAAACCTAAGTGCTGAGTAAAATACCTAAGCTCAGTGCATTCCTCAACTCATGCAATTTAGGTGGTAGCAATAATACCAATTTTTGATAATGAATGAGACTCATTATGACAAAAGCCCTATCAATAAGTAAAAATTATATGCTAGCTGAGCTGTACTACTTCTTGGTACCCCTTAACTAAGTTGAAATGATTTTAGAAAATAATAATTTAAATAATGTAAAGTAAAAAAATGTATCTGAATTTACTCTCAATTATGAATAAAATGAATATTAACACTAATATATATATATGAACAAAAACAGACAGGTCCTGATTGATAATGTGCAATGTTCAGAGATACTGTGTAATTTTACAGAAATACTAAAAACTAGAATTGTCAAATTGTATATTGAGAATTGTAATTAATATGTTCTTATTACAATAATTGAAATTGAAATAGTTGATTAAATGCAATTATGCTACACACACACCCCCAAACCAGGCTATTTTAGTCCACAATCTCCACTTTAGCTTCTAGTTCATTACTCACCTTTTTGGAAAGCTATACATGTACAATTTCAGTTTTCTCATACATTGTGAGATGTGAGTGAGTTTCATAAGTTGATAAATTTTCTTGTGAATATGTTACAGAATTTTAGATATAGGCAGAGACCCTTGATTAAGATCAGCAGAGTAATTTTGGCATTGATATCAGAGGCATGTGTTTCATCTTCTGTCATTTTATTTTCTGGATAAAAGAACTGAAAGAAGCTAAATAAATTAGAGTGATATTTAACTTCATCAAAGAATATGTATATATTACTTGTAAATATTTCCTCTGTCATTTGTTATGATCTGCAATGTTGCCTCACATCATTGTAACTGTCTCAATTAATTTGGAAATGTCATAGTATTGACATGTATCTTGTATCAAGTTGCACCACATTAACACTCCAATGACAATGAAAATAATAAAAGTTTTGTTAGGTAACTTGTTAATGCTAGTTTTAATGTAATCAATTTGCTTGGCTATTGGCTTTCCTTTTTAATAAATGTGTTCAAGCAGTGTGTGTCCATCAGCATATAGGCCTTATATACCATCCTCCTATATTAGCTTGGACTTGCTTTGTTTGTATCTATCCAAATGTAAGATGTTAATGAGATAACTGAGGTTGTCAATGTAGTGTTCATTGTCTGCATTTCTTTTTGTGCTTAGATCACCAACTGGTTGTATTACTGTTGTGTGCACAAGTTCAAACCATGTTATCCCTATGGTGGTTACAAGATAGTTCATCTGTCTATGAACTATGTTCTCACATAGAGAATCAGAGTGTAAGTGTGGACAGAATCATTCTAAAATAGATTCTGAGATATGGATTTTTGAGGTTGTGCACTCCACATCAAGAGCCATTTGTGAGTGTGGTTGTAACATGGTTGATATTTCCAATTTTGACCAACATTTGGTAAGTAGAATCTTCATTAAAGCTAATGAGTTCATATCTTTTGAGATAGTGTATTAATAAAATACTATTGTTGCATCCATGGGTTCTGCTTTCATAACATGTGCTAGATAATTAGCTGAATTACTTTTGACCCATTTAAGTTTTGTGGGGCTGATGTCAACTCCCAGTTTTTCAATATTATTTTCATTGATTTTAGCTTGGTGTTGCAGATTAAGGATTGATTGAGTAGAAGTAAGGATAGTTTTATGATTCTGAAATTATGTTGCTGATTGTTGCTGTAGCTCTAATATTTCTATGGGGTATCTACTGGTTACCATTTTTTTATATTTAACTGATGTTGAAATTTCATTATAAGTACACTCAGGGTATTCCTGATTGTGATAATTGAACAGAACTTCATTGTTTATGACAAGTAGGCATTGCTTTGAATTATCATAGTAAGCATCCTCTGTTTGAGGTATTCATTTTTGAAGATGGAATGATGACAGAGGCACATAGCGCCTCACCTAAATTTTTTGATCGTGACTTTTACAATGTGGAAATCTCTAGGTGTGATGGGTAATTTATTGGTGATTGGAGTAATTGGCAGGATGCTGAGCTGATTCTCCTTATTGATAATCTATGCATAGTATTTTTCAAAGACAGAAGTGCATTTAGTAATTTTCTTGGTGGTTATATTAATAAACATGTCCTGTACAAGAGCCAATTCTTGAGTTTGGCAGAGATATTAATGACAGAAATCTAGTGGGATTTGCCCTTATGTGAGATAGGAAAAGTGAGAATGTGATCATAAGTTAAATATATTGAAATGAGCCACAAAACAGACTTAGTGTTGGAATCAGGAGCTCATGCCTCTTCAAAAAATGCTTTACAAAAGTCAGATTGGTCCTGGACAGTGATAGAGATTTTATTGAGATGGCTGGCCTGCTGTTGTATGTTAGATAATCTGGTTTAATTTTGTTCCAAATGTTGCTAACCTCACTTAGAGTGTTGACCAACTGACTGAATGTGAATGATATGTGAATGTTGGTAATTGTAGCTGGTACTCTTTTATTAGATATCAGTTCATAGGTTTGTGTCTGTGGCAATATGTCTATGACTAAGCATTTGTGGACCATAAGGCAATGGTGTGGGCATATGCAATATAAGAATAGATCTATGTGAATTAAGACAGCAGTAGAGTTTCCAAAATCATGTGGTCTGAGAACACTAAATTTTGAGGCTTATGAATATAGAAATTATTCAGGCTTAGTTTCAGTTTGTAAATTTCAGATAAAATTTGAGTGATGTTGATGAAATACTGTAATATGATTACCAAACAAATTTTGTTAGCTTTGGCTAATCAATTGGCTAGAGAGAGTTTATCAATTAAGTTATTATCTGAATGTTCCTTATTCTTTAGAAAATAAACAATTGGTATATTTTCAAGTGATCAATTAATAGTAGTTGCAGAACTAGATTGCTTTTATATGTAACTAAGTGATGCAGGTTGATAAGGCAGAATTAATCATTGAAACAAGTATGTAAAATACTTTGAAACTAAGATCTGTTCATTTGTTTGAGCATACAAATGAGTATAGAAAGTTGGCATGTTGATGGGAGGGTATTTTTCAGCATCTATTAGGAACAGCATTACTGAGCAACTGATCTATGATGAGCTGTATCAAGCTGCATGCTGATTGTTCATTTTGTTTCAGGAGAGATGTGAGATTTGATAATGTAATGTGAAGTTTGAGTAGCAATAAAGAATGGGTGGAGAGTTTTGTTAATAATGGTAAAGATTTGAGAGCAATGTTGTTCATAGTGTTCTTTAGATTGTTGCTGGGAGGTTGATCTCTTGCTTGATGTTTATGATAAGGGGAAGCATTAGCAACTGCATTTTTTAGATTGAGGTAATACCAAAGGTTGTAACACCAACTCTTCCAGAATTATAGATTGTAAAATTTTATTTTCAGATGGAGTATGCTCAGTGCTCATAATGGAACCCTCTGTGAATTGGCTACCTGAGTTGTAACATGGGTAAGAATTATATGAGGTTGAATGACCACTCAATCTTCCTCTGTGCTCTATGCTGTACCACAAGGGAAAAGAGGGTTTATTGCACCAACATGTATGTTTGTTCATCATGTGGCATCAGCATGGAAATCAGCAGTGTACTTAATTCCCTATCTAATGAGCAGTTTGTGTTGAGTGTGGATTTGCCAATACTACAGTAAATAATTAAGTCCTCCTTTCATAATACCCATTCCTAAGAAAAGTAAGGAGTGACAAGAGGTCAAGTGTGGGAAGAGTGGCCACACTTGTCCAACCTAAAACAGAGAACCTTGTGAAAGAGTTATTTAGAGCACTAATTTAAAAAATGAGAAAAAGAAACCTAATTACTCTTGGATGCTGTGTAAATTACACAGTGTAATGAAACCTAAATGCT
>CABFPE010000121.1:195224-212734 GCA_900660155.1 Hofstenia miamia | reverse complement strand
TTATTGCACCAACATGTATGTTTGTTCATCATGTGGCATCAGCATGGAAATCAGCAGTGTACTTAATTCCCTATCTAATGAGCAGTTTGTGTTGAGTGTGGATTTGCCAATACTACAGTAAATAATTAAGTCCTCCTTTCATAATACCCATTCCTAAGAAAAGTAAGGAGTGACAAGAGGTCAAGTGTGGGAAGAGTGGCCACACTTGTCCAACCTAAAACAGAGAACCTTGTGAAAGAGTTATTTAGAGCACTAATTTAAAAAATGAGAAAAAGAAACCTAATTACTCTTGGATGCTGTGTAAATTACACAGTGTAATGAAACCTAAATGCTTAGTAAAAAACTTAAGCTCAGTGCATACTTCAACTGATGCAATTTAGGTGGTAGCAATAACAACAAATTTAATTAAAAAATCACATGCTTAACAGCAAAAGCCCTATTCATGCACTAAGCCCTAATTAAAGGATATGCTAGCTGAGCTGTACCACTTCTAGATACCCCTTAACTAAGTTGAAATGGTTTTAGAAAATCATACTTTAAAAAAAGTAGTCAAAATAAAATGTATCTGAGTTTACTTTCAATTAAGAACAAAATGAACATCAACATTAACTGTGGCATCAGCATGGAAATCTGTGTTGATAAACACTAGGATTTGGTAATGTCTCAGTAATTAATGGCCTGACTCCAGAGCTAAACAAGCCTATCCCTACTAAAAGTTAAAGGTAGCTGGGAGATCAGGTAAGGGAAGGGTTAATGGCCACACTTGGCCAACACTTAATATGTTAATTAAGGCAATTACAAATTCATGTAAATATTGTACAATTAATATTTATTAATTTTGAAACTCTAATTACAAAAATGTTTGTAAAGGCAGTGGTCAATGCCACATGCCTCCCACCTAAGCTGGGCTATTTTTAATCCACTAGTTTAATGATATCTGGTTGTATGAGTTGCTGCACATGTTGTAACAACAAGATAGCACTTGGATAACTCCAAGATAGGATATCAAAGAATTCAGTTGAATGAGTTGCATAGCAAATTGATTCCAATTCTGCTGTAAGAGTTTTAGTAAATTTGTAAAACTTTGGGTCGAGCATTTGTGTAGATATCAGTAAGGCATTCAACAATGAATTGATTTTTCTGGTAAAAATATTTTAAAACTTGTAGTAGAGACATAATCCTTTTAAAGCTATGAGTAGTGTCATGTGAGCATTAGTGTCAGAGGCATGAGCTTCATCTTCCTTGATTGTAGTATCCAGATAAAAGAATTTAAAGAAAGAGTATTGATTAGTATGAGATTTAACTTCATCAAAATAAATTGATATGTGTTCATTGAGTATCTCCTCTGTAATTAGTTTGGGATTGTTAATTTTGGCTCACATCATTGTGATAATTTCAATGCATTTTGTAACATTGTAATATTTAAGCATTTTTGGTCCAGAGGAGGTAATTAATCCCAGAAAATAAGATAACAGTTTTAAACAGAAGCTTTGTGAGGGTATGTTTGAGGTGATCAATTTGATTGGCTACAGGTTTACCATTTCAGAAGACATGCTCTAGTGTTACATGACCATCAGTGTGGAGGAATGAGGTGTCATGGTTTCTAATTAATTTTTGTTGGCTCTGCTTGTATTTTTCTGAGTGTAAAGTTTTAATGAGATTGCCTAGTTTGTTAATGAACTGGTCCTCTTCAGTAAGTGGGATGTGTACAATGCATGTTTTCTTGTGAGCTGATCTCCATGCTGGTTATATAATAGTGGTGTGGATGAGAGGGGTGTGGATACAGTAATTTTTTTCTGTTTTAATCACTTCCTCAATGGAGATATCAGTAGTGGGGGTGATTTCCAATTTGGCAATACCTAGAGAAATAGGATAGTTCACCTGTGTATGAACTATGTGTTTCCATAGGGTATCAGAGCTGTAATGAGGATGGAGACATTTGATAGTAGTATTTGATAAAACAAGTTTATGAGTTGTACATTCCACATTGAATGCTAGTTGTGAGTGTGGCTCAAATAAAAGAGTGATATCAGTTTTAGACCATGCTTCTGTAAAACAAGTTTTCATTTATGAGATAATATTGCTTTCTTTCATGATGTTGTACTGGCAATCTACAATTGTTGCATCAACAGAAGTGGCTTTCATAACATGTATGAGATAGGTAGACACATCTGATTAAGCCCACTCAGGTAGTGGTGGTAGTATTTCAGCACCTAGTTTTTTGAGGTTGTTCTCTTCCATGATGGTTTAGTGATGTGGTGTTAGAGGTGTCCAGGTAGATAACATGATATCCTCATTGATTTGCAGTTGGTGTGGTGATTGGATTGCTTGCTCTAGAATTTCTATCAGAATTCATTTTGATATGTCTTTTGAATATGTCAAAGTAGTTGTTAATGTGTTGTAAGAGCTTTCTGGGTAATATTTGCTCTGGTAGTTGAAAAGAATTTAGTTTTTAATAACCAAGATGCATTTACTGAATTTCTCATAGTAATTGAGCATCAAATCCTGTTGGTGATGAGTGAGATGGGTCAATGACAGTGGAGTGTAGGTATCTGAGAGAGAAAACAGTTTTGTGTCACAGGTAGCTCCCCACATATATTTCTTGCAAGTGTCAGAAAGCATATGAATGTCTCTCATTGAAATAGCCAGTTTATTGCTAATGAGTTTTATTGGTAAAGAGCCAAGAGGATTTTCCTTGTTAATGATATGTGAGTAGTACTTCTCAAAAAGATTAGCAGGTTTAGCTTGTTTTCCTTGTGGTGACATAAGTAGTGATGTTCCATACAAAAGCCAATTCTTTAATTTTGAAGAGATAGGTACAATGGAGATTTCATAGAATTTGCTTCTCTTTGGTGAGATATATAGTGATTAACCACAGTGTGGACTTGGCATTAATGTCTGGAGCTTGGGGTTCTTCAAAAAAGCCTTTTCTAAAATTGGTTTGATCCTGAGCATTTAAACTTTGCTCAATGTTATGCAGTAGTCTCTCTGCTGAGTAGTCATATTTGTGGGATGGTGATGCTATGTTGATTCACTGCCAGTTGTTTTCTGTTGGGCAATCAGCTTTAGTGTTTGTCCAGATACTGGTGATATTGTTGAGTGTGTTGATTGATTGGGAAAAAGCAAGCTGACATGTATTTCAGTAATGTTAGCAGGAGTGGGTTGTTCAACCAATAAGTTAATATGTCTGCACTTATAGTAAGATGTCTACTGTTAAGCATTTGTCCACCATCATATGTGTTTCAGACAAATTCTATGTAAATACAGATCAATATGAATTAATGCTACAGTAGAAGAATTGTAATTTGGTAAGCTAAGAATGACAAAGTTAGTGGGGTGGAGAATAAAGAAATTATCCAAACTAAGTTCAAGTTCATAAAGTTCAGCTCCAACTAATTGAGATTGATTGGTATCCAGAATAACAATAGCACATTTAATTTTAGAAGACTTAGCAAGTTTATAAGCTAGATATATCTTCTCTATAAGTTTTGTATCAGTTAGTTCTTCAGTTTTAATGAAATAAATAACTAGTAAGTTTTCCAGAGAAAGACTAACATCAGATTGCATAATTAGATTTTCCTTGTAAGTTAATAAATGATAAAGATTAGTAATGTGAAATTCTGCATTGAAAGTAGTATGAACAGTACTGTGATAATAGGATTGAATCATTTCTTCACACATCTCATGCATATAAAAAATAAGAGTATTGATAGCTGGAAAAATAAGGTAAAACAGAACAGCTAACTTTGTTATTGGGAGTATCCAATTGTTTGTTTATGAACAATTTTGTCTCTGAAGGTAGCTGAGATTTGGTAATGTAATGTGCAGTTCTGGTGGCAATGAAGTAAGAAAGCATTGCTGAGAGGCAGATCTCTGTGAAGATGCAGAACTTAGGGGGGGGGAATGTGAGCAATGCTGATGTGGTTATACCAATGGTTGTAACACTGTCTCCTCTGTAATAGTAGTTGCCAATGTCCATATCAGACCCCTCTGTACCCCAAGCTGTACCATGGGTGGGTGCTCAGTGAGGTTGAATGACCACTTGAAATGCCTTTGCTCTCCATGCTGTACCACAGGGAGGATAAAGGGTTCAATACTGCAACATGTGAATGTGTTGTTAGTGATTGGGTCATTGCTTCTGAACTAGGTGTGTAGTTTCCACCTGCATCCAACCTGTGCAATGGATGTGAGGGTGGACTCCTAGTTCAGTGTGAATGCTTTATTCTGTGATGATGATTGGAGGTATGAGGAGTGCTGCTCTCAATGCTGGAATGTTTGGAAGGCGTTTGTTTCATTTGATTGAGGGAGAATAAGAATGTTCATGTAGAATCATGGAGGAACTTGGCTACTCTAGTGGTACTGGGAAGCTCAAGAGTTAAGATTGAAGGTTGCAAAGTTTACCATAGCAGAGAGTGACCCACATTCCAACAAAAGAAAGACACATTCGTGGTTCACTGATTTGCTTAGTAAATACAGAAATTACTTCACACAGCATCACACTGAAGCCATATCCATAAAGCCATCCTTACTTGCCAAGGTGCTAATTGTGTGTCTCAAGTAGTAATTTCTATCTCAATAAACAATTTATCCCAGAGTTCTATTATCTCAGCTCATGTAAATAAATAATAAACAAAAGGCACATAATTGCTGTGCATTCATGTTTGCCAACAGCATAGTATATTGTGTTGGTATTATGTGCATGTACAAATTGATCAAATAAAAAGTTCTTATTCCCTACACTTAACTGTAACCTAAAGCAACCTTGATTCAGGCTGTCACCATTAAGGAGCTATTTGTTGCCCCAGACCCTGTGCAGTTTCCTCCCAAATTGTTGCTAGATCTTAAGCAATAATTATCATAACCAAATCCTTGATGATAAATCTAAAAGGGGTTACTAGATAATAAAAAGTGAAAAAAGATCAAACACAGTTGGAGGAAGACAAATTTATTGTGTGCTTCACTACAGTTTCCTCAGATATTTATTACAAAATTCTGTAAATTATTACTTGGATACTGTTTAGAGTTTTAAACACAATTTCCTTCACAAAGTTAAAACAAGCAATCACGTGTAATCTTAACCAATAGGACAAATAATAATTCCATTGAATAACTGCACTTGAAAATGTGAATAAATTGATTTAAAAGGAATTGATATAAATTGATAGCACCTAATCATCAAATAAGGACGTCAAAAAGACGCAACACTATTTTCAGAGTACCAAATAGTTAACATTGAAAAATAGGGCCCTGAGTGACTCTACATTAAGATTGAGATCCCAGTCTGTGGGATTGATTATGTTATTTGTGCATATTTTGCATTTGGGCAAGGTTCAAATTTGCAGATTGGATATGTCTGGAAATGTCACAGGATCATCAAACAAATCCTCATGAATATCATCTAGCTCAGGCATTAGTGTAAAAGTGTTGTTCTCATTATTTATGATTTGAAATTCATGTTTGTTATTGATTGTTGTATGTTCTATGTCTTTGATTGTTCTACATAAGGATTGAAAATTTCTTATTGTACCATTGTCTAAGATGTAGTTATTAATAATTGTGTGTGGACCTGTCCAGGATGTTGCAAGTTTATGCATTTGTTTGTCATCAGTATACTGTACTGGTGTAAAAGAGTAAACTTTCTCACCAACTTGATGTGGTTTTCCATATACATCCTTGTTATAATTGCATATTTGGTGGACTGAACTTTTCTTATTAAACATGCAAATGGTTTTGTGTATTTCCTGGTGCATCAGGTCTTTGATGTAATCATTTTTAGGTAGTGGTTTGTATTTTTTATACATCATTGCTAGTGGTGTATTAGCTTGATGACCATATGTTGCCTTGAAAGGTGTAAGACCAGTAATGTAGTAGAGTAGTATTGTAAAAGTATTCAATATGGGGAAGTATGTATCTCTAATATTTGCCTCCAACTCTGGAAGTAGTGATGCCAATTAGTTTAATTAAAGTTTTATTTAGTAGTTCTACTATGCTGTTGCTTTGCTGATGGTATGGAACAGCATGCTGATGTAAGATATCAAGATGTTGTAGTAGTTCTTGTGTGAGAGAGCCTTCAAATTGTGTTCCTCTATCAAATACTAGTGTGGTCATAGGACTGAAACAGAGGATCCATGTGTGTAGTATTGCTATGGCAATGGTACATGCTGTTTAGTCAATGATGGGGACATTGTGAGCATATTTGGTGAAGTTGTCAACTAATATGAGATTTATTGAAAACCTTCATCATCTTTCATCAGTTGTTCAATATATCAAAATATATCATTTGGACCAGTTGATGTTATTTTTTGAAGGTTAACTTTTTGATTTGGAAAATATGTGGTGTTTGTTAGAATATAAATGGTACATTTTTGATGATGTCAGTAATGATAGATCATACACCTATACAGATGAACTGAGTGTTCAAGTTTCATTTGGTTTAGATAATACCATTGTGGCCTCTTTCATGGAATTAGTGAGCAATGTCTCATTTATTGTATTCTGGTAATGTGATTTGATTGTGATGTTTATCTGTGACAAAAAGAAGACCATTCCCTGTTAATGCCCATTGTGTTTTCAGATTTTTTATATTATTTATTATCTCTTTTAATTTGATGTCATTGTGTTGATGTTTAATGATCTCTTGTTCATTAATCTCATCTTTTAGATGGACTGGTAGTATTGAATGGACTTGTCTATCTGTGTTGATGTCAGGAAAGTTTTTGTATACTGACTGGGAGATAAATGGAAATGGAGGTTTTTATTGTGTTGGTTTGGTTTCATCATGATTGTATTATGGTAATGCAGTTAACAGATTGGCATTTGTGTGTTTTCTACCTTTGTGGTGCACTATTTTGAAATTAAAGTTGGTCAGGTACTTGATCCTGCAAGCAATAATGTTGGATCAGTTGCCAGAGAATTTTTTAAGCCAAATTATGCCTGAGTTATCAGTGTGGACAGTGAAGTGTGACTGGCCTAGCAGGAAATATCTGAATTGTTCAAGCTTTCAATGAGGGCAAGCATTTCAGCCTTTGTTCAGCTGTAGTTTAATTATGCTGGGCAGAGCTTGTGGCAGAAGAATTGGATGGGTATTTCTATACTATCAATTAGTTGGCTTAGTGCTGCACCAATGGCTACAGAACTGGCATCACAGTTGAGGATGAATTCCTTAGAGAAGTATGGGGTATTCAGACTAGGTAAGCATTTCAATTCTGATTTTAAATTGTCTAATTCTTGTTGGTGATCACAAGACTTTGGAAACAGTGTTTTAGATTTTTGTAGATTAGATGTATGGATGGTGTTTGGCAATATTTGTTATGAATATTTAGTAATATTTGAAAAAACCTAATATTTGTTGTATGTCTTTTTTGTTGTTAGGTGGAATAATTTTTCCAATGGTATTGTGTGCATCTTCCTTAAGGCATATTTTTCCTTTTTCAATTTTCCTGCTGAGGAATACAACTGATTTTTCCAGGAAGTAACATTTTGTGCATTTGTTTTTAGATCAGAAGATTTAAATAAATGTAAGATCTTATCAAGTTTTTCTAGGTTGTCAGGTATCATTTTCAATGCAATGAGAATATTGTTGATATATGCTGCAATCCCTTCATCTAGTTGGTGTTCATCATTTTGTAGTAACCTTGTGACATAATGTTGAAATGTGGCTGGAGTGTTACAAAGGGCAAATTCCATGTAGATCCATTCAAAGAGACCAAGAGGAGTAATAAAGGCAGTTTTTTCTATAGCAGATTTATGCATTGGCATTCACCAATAGCTTTACATAAGTCAAGTGTTGTAAAGAATGAATTTTGACATGATGTGTACAATATTTGATTGCTTCAAAGAAGAGTGTAAGCATCTTTTTTGGTGATATTATTGAGCTTATGAAAGTCTAAACACAATCTATATTTGTCATTTTATTTGATGAACACAGTTGGTGATGCATATGGGCTTTTTAATGGCTGGATGATACTGTTATTTAGTAAGTCCATAATGAATTTAGAGTATTCCAGTTTTAGGTGTTCTGGCACAGGTCAGACTGGTTGTTGAATTGGTGTGTTGCTCACTGTCTCTATGCAGTGCCCCTTTGTGATGACTTTTCCTACACTAATGGTATTGAAATTAAAAATGGTTTTATGTTTTTGTAATAACTGAGTGAGAGAATCTGCTTCAGACTCACTTAGGTGAGGGTGTGAAACTGTTGTGATGGTTGGTGCAGAAAAATTAGCAGTTTCATCTGAATCTGGTGTAATGGATAGAATTGGTTTTGGTTTCTTGTGCACAATGGTTACTTCAGGTGAAGCATAAATCTTGATGTTCTCTAGTGTGATGGTAATAAACTTATTGGTTTTATTGAGTGTTGCTGTAGTACAGGTGCCTTGTGTCCTTTTGCATGGTAATAAACTAATATCAGAAATACTGTGTGTCAGAAGATTTAAAAATTCAAAAATAGGACAGACTGTCTAACACTTAATACATCAATTGAGGCAATTACAAATTCATGTAAATATTGTACAATTAATATTTAATAATTTTGAAATAGTAATAGCAAAAATGTTTGTGAAGGCAGCAGTTGATGCCACATAATATATATATATATATACACTGCCACTCAAATTTTTTCGTACCAGTCTAATATGTGCGTTTTACTTCAATATGTAAAATTTGGCTCAAATTTTTTCGTACCATTGCGTTTATTCTGTAACAGTTAAAAATAACAATCAGTAAGGAATTTTATTGCCATTTGCTTTCAAAACTAAAGCCATTCGGCGTGGAATAGAGTTATATAAGGACACCAGTTTATCCACAAAGTTCAAATTAATGTGCAAAACTGCAGCGTCTATTCTCTCCTCCAGTTCTTTTAGGTTCTTCGGTTGTTGCCCATTGTAAACGATCCTAGAGATGAAGGACCAAACATTCTCCATTATATTAATATCGGGACTGCAAGCTGGCCATTGGAGAATGGTTATTCCCTTTTCTTCGAAAAAATCCATTGTTGTATGGGCAGTGTGTATTTGACAATTGTCTTGTTGGAAGACAAAATCGCTCCCCATCATGTCGAATATAGCCGGGACAGCAAACGATGATAGCATAGTCTGGTAAGAAGAGGCATTTACTCGGTTTGCAAGTTTTTTGATATGCACTATACCACTTGGAAAAATCATGCCCCATATCATTAAACCGCCCCCACCAGCTTGCCGCCTATTTCGGTAAAATTTCTCATCTTTCCACATCCATGTGTTTATATTATCTGGTCCATCAAGGTTGAACTTTTTCTCGTCCGAGAATACAACTTTACTCCAATCTACTCTGTTCCGGATCCACGATTCACAGATGCGCAATCTCTCTTGTTTATGAATAGGAGTTAGTACAATATTTTTGGGAATTTTCTTGTATCTCAATCCCAGTCTGCGCAAGTACCGCTTGACCGTGGCCCGCGATGCAGATATTTCGCATCTTTTCATGATTTTTCCAGCTGATATTGTCATTTTATGTTTCTTCAAGATGGCCATTTCCCATCTAATGCGACATCCTTCTTTCATTCCAATTTTTCTTTTTGGTCTGGGCTTCTTCTTAGTTCTTCCGTAGTCGTTCTTGACCATATACTGTATTGTTGACTTGCTTATCATCAGCTCCTTCAAAATCATATTGTATGATAATCCATCCAACGATTTTTGCTTTACAAGGCAAATTAACTCTTTTGAATGCATTGTTTTCTACTTCCAGATATTTAGAAGGTAAAAAATTCAAACCATGCAAAATTTCACAGAAACAATGGTAAAGTGAACTGGTACGAATTAATTAGAGCCAATTTCATCAAATTTAATTAATTTTAAATGTTTAAATATGGTACGAAAAAATTTGAGCAGCAGCATATATATATATATATATATACAAAAACAGGAAATCTAACAAGCAATTGAGTACCATTGCTAATATGAGTAAATAACAGACAGGTTCTGATTGATCAAATGCCACAGTCAGAAATACTTTGTAATTTTAATTGAGATTTGTAATTTTATAAGTTCATATTACCATCATTGAAATTGAAATAGGTAATTGAATGCAATTATGCTACATTGTTTAAGCAAGAGTTGAAATTTTATTGTCTCCTTTGATTTAATTCATATTTAGACCTCATTTGTGTTTCTTGAGACTTGGTATCAGGGTTTTCAAGTTGAGTTTGAAATAGTCAGACCAAGTGTGAGTTTTAATATTTTGAGTTCAAGTACTTTTAAAATTTTGAATTCAATAGAGTTTTTTTCCAATTCTAAGTTTTTTAGGGTAAAAACATTTATTTTGCAATCATTCTAAGCTAAAAATAGGTTTTTGCAATTGGTAAAGAAATTGAAATTTAAAATGATTTAATTTTTATGGTATTTTTGATTGGATTTTCAATTGAGTTTTCATTATTTCTCTTCCAAGTTTTTCTGATCAAGTCTTGTGAGCTTATTCAAGTTTGAATTCTTAACATTCCAAATACTCAAAAACCCTGTTTGGTATGTTAAGAACTTGAACTCAAATGTGCTCACAAAACTTGATGAGAAACACTTGCACGAGAGATCATCAAAACTCAAACTCAATTGAAAATCAATCTAAAGCTAAGGTAAAAATGAAAATATTTTAAGCTTGAGCTTTTTTATTAAACAAAGTTACATTTTAACAAAACTCAGAATAGTTATAAAATAAATTTTGCTATATTCTTAGAAACTTAGATTTAGACAAAACTCAAATACTCAATCTCAAACTTAAAATGTAAGAACTCAAGCTCAGCAGGGTTTTTAAGTATTCAGAATCAGAATGTTAAAAACTCAAAATCAAATTGTAGCATCCTCTACCAAGCTACAAAATGAGTTCATAAAACTTGATTGGAAAAACTCAGAAATGAAATCATTAAAACTGTAGAAATTAATTTTTTAAATTTCAGTTGCTTTAACAAATTTTTATTTTTTAGATTACAAAGCTTGGAATTATTGTAAAATAAATATTTTTTATCCTAAAAAACTCAGAATTATAATAAAAGACTTGATTGAGCTTAGAATTTTCTTTAAAAATACTTGAATTCGAAAAGTAAAAACTCAAGCTCGGCTCAAAGACCCTGGAACTCGGACTGAGTAACTCAAACTCGACTAAAAAACCCTGAATTGTTCATATTTAAGCATTTCGTCAAAAAGCACCATCGCCAAATTAAAACAAACTCATGTGTGGGCAAAATTGAAATGGCAAAACATCTCTGTACCATATTAAGTAAAAGCTACGTAAAATGAAAAAATTTTCAAGCAATGCAAAAATTAAAATTACGTTCACAATTAAAAATCGCATTGTCCCAAATACCAAAGCAAGAAATGGAAAAGCAATCACTTTTGGTTTGCAAAAAGGTGAATATTTTAGCTTTATCTGTATATATGCTTTTGAAATTGGTCTTTGTAATTCATAAATACTAAATCCTAAATGATTCACATTTCACTTTACAGTATTTGTGTTTTACAATTGTGAAATATTTCAAACGCTTTTCATTGCAAATAATATTGAACAATATATATTGTTGATAGAGACCTGTGACTGCGAATCCTCGAATTCGGAATCGAAATTGGAATCCATGTGATCTTCATAAAATGGTTATTAAACTCTAGCCGTAATCCTAACTCTTTCACTTCTAGTAGCTGTCTTTTTGAGATTACACAATGAGAAATACACCTGGTGCTCACTGAATCTGCAAACATCGGCATTGTCACCAAGGCAATATTCTGGGAAATTATTACCATCAGGGGTAGTGAGATTAGCAAAATATGTCTTCAAATCATTCGCTGATAGGTCACTAACAGGAAATTGAATTTTAATCTTGCCAGCAAGAGCGTTCACATTGTCCCACCAATCTTTGCTACTTTTCTTTTCACCGCTACACCGCTACATTTAATATTTTTTCGATCAAGACTCGTATCTGGTGAGATTTTCCTTGAATGAATGATGTATATTTATCTAAACACTTACAAAAAATAAAAACAAATACACTTTACAATGCTAAAAATCCCCAGATTATTTGTGCATTAACTTGTTATTTTTATTTATTATTTTTAGTTTTTTTATTAATTTATTGTTACTATGTTTAGAAAGGATAATTTTTGAGCACTAGTGGTGCTCATTTGTTTTACCCATGACATTTAAATTATTAATTGAATATTAAATCAATTAGATTAGTATTTCCTTGTATTACTTTACTTTTTATATTGTTCAAGAACCTATTACATTCATTTTCAGATATTTTATCTATATTACAACTAATTAATGCCCTAGAATTTATATAATTCCATATCTTACTTCCCCTAACTTGAAGAGAATATCTTTGTAGCATAGAGTTATGCTGTTTTATTGAAGTTTGGTTTTTTAATTTAGCCCTAGTATTATGTGTGATTAATTTTATTGAAATAGTTAAATTCCATCGGGTAATCTTTTCTTTGTATTTTTATTATGTGCTTTAGTAGTTCAAATATGTATAATTCATATATATTGAGTATATCACTATCCAAAAACAACATTTTGTCGAATCTTTCGAATGTTTAAAATTAATTATTCTTTTTGAATTTTGAAAATAGGCAGTAATGTGTGATAAGTAGTACCACCATATATCAATACTCCATATTGAATTATAGGTAAAATGTAAGTTTTGTAATAGTTTAACGTTACATGATTTTGCACAAAATGTCTCAATTTCATTAACATACCACATAATTTAGATAGTTTCTTACACAATTCGGAAATGTGATTAGCAAAAGTCAAATACTTGTCTACTATAATTCCTAAATATTTGTAGGATTCACAAATATTTAATTCATAACCAGATACTTCAAGCCGCTGCAATCCCTCGGTCTCCTTAAAGAAATTTAGTTGCATCGTTTTTTCACAGTTTAATGAAAGTTTGTTATAGCAAAGCCAATCCTGTAGTGTATCTAAATTCAGCTGTAAATTGTTAAACAATATTTGTTTATCATGAGAATCAGAATGGAGATTTGTATCATCAGCAAAAAGAGTAGTCGATACATTTAAATGACTTGGTAAGTCATTAATATATAATAAAAACAGAAATGGTCCTAAAATCGATCCTTGAGGTACACCATATTTTATCTCTTTCATGTAAGATTTATTAGAGTCGTCACAAACGTATTGATAACGCTGATTAAGATAACTTTCAAATAGTTTGAATATATGGCCCCTTACACCAAAGTTATGTAGCTTATTTAATAATAATTAATGGTCAATAGTGTCAAATGCTTTTTTTTCTGAGTAAAAACTTAGCATATGGAGTAGTACAAAAGAAGATCACGTTTCCCATTCAGACTTTCTTTTCAGGCTCTGTTTTAATTGTCTCATTAAATTGTAATAAAACCACAGAAATACATTACTGCCTATTTTTAAATTCAGAAGAATAAAATCAGAATTATAAACTTCAAAAATTCGACTTAATCAGCTAAACCATTATTCATAGAAGCAAATGCGATGAATGTTAATGAAATATACATTTATAAACTCCTAGAGCACGAGCAAAACAGCAACCATTCTCAATAAGACGTGGCACAATTTTGCCACGTAATTCAATTGAAGTAAGAGGTATAAAGCTCCTTAATTTTCAATACTCGGAAAAAATTTTCACAGTACGAAAAATCCAAATCCTATTAAGAGAGATAAAACCTACAGCAATAATTTGCAACAAAAACTTAAATTTTTTTAAGTAATGTAACTTTGTTATTACCTGCTCATAATTTTGTTTATTATGGAGATAATAATTTTAACTAATAATTTCCGTACACTATAAGTAACTTATTGCAAGTGAAATCAGAGAACAAATATCAAAATAGGTTAAATTTGATAAAGCATCACTTTTGCTCAAGTATTTATCCCCTTCAAACCTGACGATTTTGTTTAGTTTTGAAGAAATATATTATATGCATGTCCCACATTAAATCGTTGGAAGTGCAAATATTTTAAGACGCGGTTACCCTTTTCAAACGTAGTTCTCTTTTCAAATATGGTTTTCTGCTCTGGCTAGACGCCTAAGTACTCAAATATTACCAAAATGCCAAAATTTAATTTCCGTAATTTTTCAAAACTCTGCAATCCCCTTACCAGTTACTTAAAATACATAGAATATCAACATATTACCTTGTTGGTATTTTCAACCAGATTAGGCCCATTCACACTCCAATTTCGAATTTAAGCGGATTCGGAATCGGATTCAATTCGATATATTGGATTCGCAGATTTCTGATTGTAGAGGTCTCTGGCCAGCTTAAAAACCGGGTAATATACAAATAATGCCTTATATTTGTGTGTTTTTTAAATTTCGATTTAAAAAATATGCGTTTTTTCATTGTTAGTGACTAAGGAACATGTAGCCAAGATTGTGCAAAAAATATTTCCAATAATCTTAGCTGGAATGTACAAAGCGCCTAATATATAGAAGAGGTTATAGAATGTGGTACACCAATATCAAGAGTGCCTTCAATTACTTTGCTATGATTATTGATAAATAAAATTTTTCATGCTTATTGCATTTGTACTTAAAAGGGCTCTAAACCTTACGGAGATTTAACCAACATTCCACAATTGCTAGACATGTACTAGTTTTTTGTTACAAACCACGTATTGGCAACAGTTAATCAAGTAATAGTATATTTATTCAAATTTCAATTCGTTATGACTTTGAAATTTATATCTATAAGCTGCTGAAGTATATATTCAAAATGAAAAGAAATAATCTTATAAAATTTGTTTATTTCATCAATTCCAATTTTCATTTAGAGAAACAATTATTGCTGTTATGTCTCAATACTATATCGCCAAATCAAGTTTTAATGCTATTAAAAAATAATACATGACGATCTTGGAAATATAGACTTTCTAGATAATTTAGGGAAGAAGCTTTAAATTTTTAATGGATCTTCAATATGTGCTAGGCAATGGCTTTCCTGAATCTTGTTTCTTAACTTCATTTTAATTCTCAAAAAATGAATTTGCGAACTATATTGTTCCTTTAATTCCACGGCTGCTGTGAAACTCTCTTTGTTCAAGTCTATTCCTCGCGCTATTCTTCTCTATGCTTCTCTCTGTTGGTGGCCTTCTCGTTCCTTGTTCCACTCTATGGAACGTTTCCAGAAGCGTGAATTCAAATGGATCTCTCCCTTGCCATACAAAGATGCTCTTCTCCAATTCTTCACTCTCCCGCTGTCACTCGCAAATTGGATCTTGATCCTTTTGATTTCATTACGTTCTCTAATTCCCGCTCTACTCGCTCTGATGATGTTGTCGCCTTCTCCATTCGTCGTCCCAAGAAACATCGCACCCTTCACTCGTTTTTCAATCGTACTTGTACTGCTGCTAGTTATATCTTGACTCTCAAGCCTCCAACATCCATTAATTTTTTTTGCTCGCCGGCGAGCTTCAAGAAATCTTTGATATCTTTCCTGTTTGCTGAGCCCTTCTCCAACATCGCCTACTCTTCCATCTGCTCCTATTTCATCTCCTGTTACTGTCCTAGCTGTCGTAAAACTTGACATGTTTTTATCCTTTTTGTAGTGTTGTATGCCTTCAACGGCTAAATAAAGTCATTTATTATTATTATTAATGTTTCCTTATCTATTATATAAATTTCATTTATGTAAATACCTAAGTAACACATTTGTTAGAAACCGATAGTACATGATTTTAAAAATATTAGAACATACACGTCCCACCTAACTAAAATTGCTGGATCTGCCTTATTTAGTTATCCAATTTAATCTACCAAATTTAATTTATTCAATTTTGTGTATATAAATGTCTGTTGTTTAAAATTATATAATTCATTTCTTCTTTACATAGCTTTAGATGTAGCTATTATAACGAGAATCTACATGCTTAAATGTGTCTGGAATTTCGTTTTCTCTTAACAATTAGATTTTCTGTTTAAAATGTATAATTATTGTAATTTGTAGATTATTGCGTAGGTGATGATGCATGATGCTTATAAGAGAGCATCCCGTGTCAGTGTCTATGTTAACATGGATTCCGAAGTGGATACCACTATTCTTATTAAAGACATTCTTCAAAGTGGGAAGGTCTGCTTTATCCCTCACTATGAAGGTTTGTTATAGTATCATTTCCTATAGTCTATCTCTAAAAAAATTGTATTTAAATATTTAAAAAACTGTCCTTATAAAAGAGCAATCATCGTTTTCGCCAAATTTTTTAAATTTTATTTAGCAGTTTTTCTAAATGAGCATTTACTTATCTGTGATATTCACATGCTTCTGAGTGATGGCCAAATTGAGTGTCTGACAAAGGCGTTGAAGGATCTTCTTTCTATGAAAAATAATGAGCAATGGTCCATTGTTGTTTTTGCAATATATTACGAAATTGAAATATTGAAGTATATTTAAGAAAATCAGTGGTCACCGCAAAAGGAAAAGGTGCTTTCGCTTTGCAATTTATTCTTATGAGTGTATTGTTTGAGATGGATTTCTGACCTGCCTAACAAACGATTTCAATGAATATTTAGCTAGTCTAGGCTACTTCTTCTCAAATCCAAACAACACCAGTTAAGCACAGCTTTTCTTCATTCCTGATCCAATGTACAAAATCTTTTAGCAAATGAATATGTTTAATGGTGTAAACATATCCAATTTTCTCATACCATGATTAGTGAATTCTGCTGTAGTAACGATTTTGATGGAATATATATTTTTACTTTGAATAAATTAGAGGGTTTTGCTAACTTGTTGATGCTACATGTTTTATAATAATGATTAGTAACCGGAAAGATAGTTGGCAAACACCCCAAAATAGTCACTCTAGTTTTCAAATATGTCTAAAATTGTTTAATTAGTTGCTGTAAGAAAGTTACTTTTTCTGTTGTAGAATGCCTATATGATATGTTATGAAGTCAAAAATGAAACATCATTTAAGCATCATATATGTACAACATCATTTAACTTCAAATAAAAAATTGTGTCCAAACACTCCATCTGTCTTCAAAACGACATAAATAAGCATTTATGTACAGATTTTAAAAACTATATTGGTCCTATATAATATTTTCTAAGAATTTTGACGATGTGTACCTCTTCCGCATATATTTTCAGTATATGTCGTCAGCTTTAATATAATCGAACAAAGTTCACTTAGTTTTAGATTTTTGCTGTATATAATAGCCGCACAACTTAATTTTTGATTCAGTTGGTGTGGATAAGTAAGTTAGTACGCAGCATTAATTTTCAAAATCTGACATTCGTGTCGTGTTCTTGGCATTGGCTGCAGAGGCCTCCAGAAATAACCACATGTTGTGCTCCGTCAGTACAAACAGTTGGGAAGTAGATGGCAAGCTTTGCTTCTAACAGAGCGGACGTTTAAGATTAGCACCGTTCTAGTAGATAACAGACGTCCACCACTGATGTTAATGTCCAGTACGTTTCTTAATACCAATTGGTGACTGGCGTTAACCATTTTCAAGAGCTATATATATATATATATATATATATATATAT
>CABFPE010000121.1:181974-194956 GCA_900660155.1 Hofstenia miamia | reverse complement strand
ATATATATATATATATATATATATATATATTCTGATGTGCATATGGGTTCTTTGTTCAGCACAGGGCGATGTTCCGCCTAACGAATATAATATATGCGCCATTTAAAAAATTATGTTAGAAATAGTTTTGTTTACATCTCAGCAAGAAGTGTAGTATTGTTTCTATATTTTATTTTTCCATTTTAAATTTTATGTCTACTTTTTACATTGCACAAGTAGTACTATAAATTGGAATATTCGATAACAATAAAAAAAATTTACGCAAAATCGAAATGTATAGAAAGTAAATGTAATATACAAATAGCATTGTAAATACAGTAACAATATATTTATTGCTTTTGCTAAAAAGGGGCTTGTTCATGAGAACGAGGAGGCTTATTCTTCTTAAAAAATATGGTAAATCCAAGCAAGGTTAACCTATCCCATAGCGCAGTAGCAATGTAGTGATCTTTATGCAAATTTTAAGTGTGGCCACCCTGAGCTGCACATTTACTGGGCCTTAACTTCATTTATTGAAATGGAATTACCACGACTTCCGAATTTAAGAATAGTTTAAAACAATGCATTACTTTTGATAATCCTGTTTGGAATATTATTAACATGAATCCAGTTTCCTTTTAAAGTCGAAATTGAATACCATATCTGCTTAGGGGAGTTAATGCAAATGGTTCGCTTACCAAACTGGTCTGACTATGTTGCTCTTTCTAAGAATAAGGATGGGATCAAGCAGTCATCCTCTACTTCAATTAATATGAATCAAAGTTCAGATTCAACAGGTATTTTTGTGAAGTGCTATATGTGAATTGTGCTTTCTGTAATCTGTAAGAATCTTGTTTTAATCGAATTCTAGCAATGTGAACACCTGTCGGTATATTTACTAACATCTTATAATCAGAGAACTCATCTAGCTCGTTTGTTTGTTATGTTGAAGGAGCTCTCACATATTCTTAATTGTTAGATTAATGATTTATGTTCTAAATAACTGATTAGGTATTCTGCAATTACAACTGAATTTATTTATGTATGTTTAATATTACATTCATGTAACTACAAAATCTTATTCTTTAGTTATTCCATTTAACATATGCGTTGTGTAAATGAGTAAATAACGGACGTATATTGTCAATTATTTTATTATAATTTACAATAGCTTGCCTTAATGTTGTGAAGCAAAGATGCTTCTCGTATTGTAATTTCTAAATCGTGTGTAGGCAATGCGTGATATTGTTGTATGGAGCTTCCTCGTCAATGATCTACAACGCTATAGCGGTATAAATACCATAGTAGTTTGGTAAAATCGTTCGTCGTGGTGATCAGATAGTTTAAGTTTTTTTCAATAAAAAATAAGGAAAAAATTCAACTTCAAACTTGTATAGAAATCCCAAACAGTCGCAGCTGTTTAAGTTATACTTTTAGATACTACGTTTCTTTTGACGTGTTGGTTGATACTTAACTCGTCTTGGAACACGAAAACATTCTCATTTTTTCGTTAATGCAATCAAATTCAATGCAATTCCTTTCGCTTCTTTTGTTTAATTTCATTATTTCATACCAGAAATGAAAGTTCGCCAGGTTGACCAACGCCCTTTTTCGAATACTGATACCCATGAAGCAAAACTCCTTGAATTGCGAAACACTTCTAATTTGATTAGTACCAATAAGTTGTATTTAATTGAATTTGATTTCATCAAATATACGTTGCAATTCTACTTCCGTGTGACTACATTTGTATAAAGTATTGTTTTTATTAACAGTTCTACAAGACAAAAATTAAGGGTTATTTTGCAAACATATTTAATTATTTTGATTACATTTCATCCTATTTTGGAATGATGTAGTTTTATAAAAAAATTGATCCTTAAAAAAGCATGTGCAACAGTAGGTATGTAACGCGGAGAATATTTAGATCAGAATTTGTTGGGTGATGGAAAGTGGGTTCACACTCGCCCCAGGATAGTTTGTCTAGCTATATCAATTCAAACGAATGCAAATTCACCCCTTTTTGTGCTTAAAATCGTACATTAACACTAATTAACCCAATACGTTTTTTACAACAACTTTTAAGAACGCCCCTCCGGCCTTTGTCTCCCTGTGCATTGCTTTCGCAATAAACAAGAAAACACGAAGTTTTGGGTATTTTGTAAATTTCAACCCAGCATTGATGTATTTTTATTTAAATAATAGGACGTATTGCGTCATTTTAGAAAATGTCAACCTTTTAAGCCGTTTGAAAATCAGATATTACAACCCGAAGCCAATCCGAACTGTTAATAAACCGAACAGTAGTAGAGCATCAGAGGCTTAATGTTAGAATGAGATTTCCGAACTCCAAAATATGTATTTATAGAGTATTGTTTTTTGAGAAATATGAATTGTTTTATTAATAAAGTAATTTTTCAATAATTTTACTAAAAGGAGAGGTAGTTGTTGACATTGGGCGATAATTTCTAGCTTATATAGGATTATCCAACTGACAAGAAGTATCTTCGTTGAATTTGGAAAAAAATTTATTAATTATGAATCTCAAATGACTATATTGGGGGTCTCGTTTTACCTACGCAGATTATTGATTGGGTGGCCTTATTGAGCGTCACTTTGTTCAATCTACACTGTTCACAATAGTCAATTGACCTAACCAGTAGTCACTCAGTTTTATAATTCTTAATAAAACAATTTTTACAGCGTACCTCTATTATTTCAAGTCACTTCTGCATTCCTTGAAAACCCAATATTTACATCTAAAGAAATTTTGAACAAACAAATTACCTTAGCAGATTTGATTAATTTTCTCTGGGAATATGAACTCGTTGATAAAATTACATTATGTGCGAACAGTTGTGATAGATGGCATTTTAATAATATTTCTTTCAAATCCATGGTAGACATTACACATTTGACATGTGGGTCGCGTCCTCCCTACTGTCGCGTATTCCCCAGGGTTTTCCACAGTACAATGGGTGCGTTCGCGATCGCAAACCGGCACAACTGAACAGTTGGCTTTCAGTTGTCAACGTATTCGCGATAGCATTCCGTTGTTTACCAACCTATTCGCGCAATCCACCGGTTTTGCACTCAGCGTCAACTGGAGCATTCGCGCAATCCACCGGTTTGCAAAATCAGTGTGCACGAAACGCCAACTGATTCGCTTTTTAGTTGGGTTTGGCTGAAATCAATTAAATTTTATAAAAAGTCAAAAATTGAAGAATTATTTGACATATGTCAATTTATAACACCCCATCTATTTGCATAACCTTGAATAATTAGCTAAGGAAACAGAAAATTTCAATTTTAACGAGGGATTGGTATAATAATACATTTTTAAAAATATAAATATATCAATCTGTTTTTTATCTAACATATCATGATATTTTTGATATTTCTGATATTTTAATAGTGCAGTAATATAGATGTTCGTAAAATTTGTATTTTTTCAAAGTAACCTATAGATTTGAGTTTGGCTGCTGTATTTTTTGGTTAATAACATTGTTTTGTACTCCTCTAAAAAGATTTGTCAACGAGCCGAGCTTGGAGCACAGTCGTTGATATACAACGAGCCCAAAACGAATCTATTTTAGGCANTATATATATATAAATATCAATTTAGGCATACAGAGAATGAGGTGAGTAAAAAATTCTCTTGTGCAGAAAGTGATGTAGAAATCCACAAAAATCTATAGAATTTGCATTGTAATATAAATTATGAATTCAAAACTACAAAGTTTAATTAAATATTGAAACAATTCATCAACATTTAGAACTTATTTGACAAAAAACTTCATTGATAACAGTTATTGTATATTTAAATTATGCTACTCTGAAGAGTGGATTTATTGGAATTTGGTAACATTTTTCTATTTTGGGCCACAACTTGCAAATGAAATTGTTTTTGCTCTTCATCTTTGTTATAATATTATTGTGGTACTGCATTAAACCTACTCTACATTCAGCAAAAATCATTAGTGACATTCATTTTATAGACATTATTTTTTGAGATTTTGTAATCTTTGCACTCATTCCAGAGGAGTGGATTGACTGAAGGACATGATTTTGGCCATTAAGAATATTAAAAAAATTATTAATGTTTCCAGTGACAAAATCTTGTACAACTTTTTATATGGAATTTTATCCATTGGCTTACTGAGACTTTTAACCATTAGAATTTCCTGCTCATTAGAAATACTTTCATCAAAAAAATTCTTCTACTAAGTACCAAAGGTGTTTTGCAAATGCTTTTCTTGCTTAATCTGCAACAGCCTTGTCAGCAGTATAATTCAACAAGGCTTGTAAAAAAACAATGGTCATGGGGCTGATATTGACAGGATGAAGTAAACCAAGCAAACACATAAAACAAAATTACAAATTTAGCAAATCTTTGTAAACCTTTCTCTTCTTGGGTGGTCAGTTAAAATTGTGTGTAAAAGAGCAAGATCTTTATTGAGTACAATGCAGTTGTCATCCAATTGGCTTGGTGCAATCCTCATGGTTGATAAAATTTACACCACACAGTGGAGCATCACCAAAGATTATGATAACCAATTCTAGAAATGTTTGTTAGTCATTCCTAGGTTGATTTTCTTTTGTGAACATTTCACACAAAACCAGGATTTCATCAAGATTGCAAATATTAGAATATTCAGAAGTATCTATCCCAATATATTCTTCTTTATTGAGGATGCTCCAGTTAGGGAGAAAACATTTAAAAATCTGTATATTTGAACCAGTTGAAGGACCCAGGCACACCCTAATAGTAGTACAATAATGGTTCCATGAGGTGCCACTTTTTTCTGATTGGTCGAGAGGGTTGGCCTTTGACCTGAGACGTTGTGGATATTGTCGGTGGTGTTTTACTGACGTCATGCATGTACTTTTACTAGTTTTTGTGTTATTTATGTGATCTAATTTCCCACATTACCTTACATTTTTTAGTTTTACTTTCCCACATTACCTTACATTTTTCGAATATTTTCTAACGTTTCTGCTTCTTCAGTCTTAGCATTGTGTAGAAAGTAAATGCTTGTTGAGTAAAGCTTAGCAATTACAATGAGAAAATTAATAGAATTTTAAGCAACTTGGTTTCTAGAAGGAATTATTTGTAATATTCTGAGAAATATTAGCACTGAAATTGCTGTATAAAGAGAACCTACTATTTTAATAATTGTATAAGTGCTTGCCGTTAAGTTTGTTAAGTGTTGCATGCATGATGGAGAATGAATTTAGTTGCCGTTTTTAGTGTACGCATTTTGCTTTGCTGGAGAAGCAAAATGCGCTGTGACCGTGGTAAATGTTGAACGTGTTAATGGCTCATGGAAAGGGTTTCTATCAAAGCAATCTTCCATAGATTGAACGGAAATAGTACAGTTTATGTAGTTACTGTAGCAATATTTCCATAATTATAATATAGAAAGTAGTAGCAGTATAGTAATGGTTCCATGGGGTGCCACTTTTTTCTGATAGGTCGAGAGGTGGGGTCCATGAGGTGCCACTTTTTTCTGATTGGTCGAGAGGGTTGGCCTTTGACCTGAGACGTCGTGGATATTGCCGGGGGTGTTTTACTGACGTCATGGAAGTCATGTACTTTTACTAGTTTTTGTGTTATTTATATGATCTAATTTCCCACATTACCTTACATTTTTTTATTTTTACTTTCCCACATTAACTTACATTTTTTAGTTTTACTTTCCCACATTACCTTACATTTTTTTTAGTCTCAGGTCAAAGGCCAACCCTCTCGGTCAATCAGAAAAAAGTAGCACCTCATGGACCCCACCCCTCGACCAATCAGAAAAAAGTGGCACCTCATGGAACCATTACTATACTACTAGTAGTATCAGTAGTTGCTTAAAAATCTTTTTGCTTTGTGGAAAAGTGACAATAGTAATAATAGTCTGGGTGTGATAAAAGCAAGGCTTCGGTTTGAGTGTTGAAATGAACGATTATTTATGTGATTTTACAAATGTTACGTTTTGATCAAAGATCTTTCAAGAATTACAGGTTTGTTGTTTTTAGGTGGATTAGACTTGATAATCTTGCCTGGATTAGGCTTCACAGAGAATGGTGGGCGTCTGGGAAGAGGAAAAGGCCATTACGATACTTTTATTAAACGGCAAGTGAAACGTCCCTACCTAATGGGAATTGCGTTCTCTCAACAAATTTTACCATCAGTCCCAATGATGAAACATGATGAGTTTTTGGACGAAGTCATTTCTGAATGATTTTTTTAATTGTTTGAGAAATTGTAGTGTTTAGTAATGCCAAGAACAACCAAAATTTAGGAGATGGAACCAATACAATGCATTGTATGAAAAAACATGTAGAATTACCATGAATATTTCTTATTTGAATTATAAAAATAAGCATTAAATAATGTCTTTATCATTTAATTGAGTGTTGAATTATATTCATTGTTTTCGTTTTTGATAATGTAAATATAATATATAATTATTACAATACAAATTTTGAAAAGGCCTTTCGAAAAGCCTGTATTAGTCATTAGATGCGTCTACACCATGACCGTTTTTGATTATTTCCATTTCTGTTTGAATTTGTTTGCGATGGCTATGGCAACTTCGAACCATTAAAACTTCTTTGGAAGACGTCATTCTGAATTTACTAAAATTGGTAAATTCAAAATTGATTTAGGCTTTTGGCATATTGCCGCAAGACATTTTACAACAACATTTATTTTAGCTCTGTCATTAACCTCTTCAGTGCCAACACATGTTTAAACATTGAATGATTTAGGGGGTGGGATAGTTCCAAAAAATAGTAATATCTTAGAAATTGCGGGAATCAACAATAGATATTTCAAATGACTATTTTATAAAAATCAGACCATATTTTAATACTACAATACACATTTTCATTTGGTACAAAATTATGTACCTCATTCCTGAAAAACCAAAGCAGTTGGATACCTACTAAAATGGTAAATAACAGCTTTTGCTTGAACCTAGTAATTTTAAGCTCTATGCGCAATTTGGGCTTTTGAGTTGAGGGCTTTTACTTGTGGATAGTTTATAAAATGTTTTAAGAGTTGCAGGTGAAAGGAAAAGAAGTATATAAATTTGGCTATGCTTTTTACAATATAAAATGCTGTTTACCACTTTAAATAGCGTCAAACAAAATATAAACAACCGAAATAAGGACACATACAAAAATATATATTTGCAAAATTTAGATGAGATGCGGTTTATTGAATAATAAATATTATAATATTTAAAAACTCGCCATTTGTATTAAAGCCTTCCCTTTGCATATATGATCGTAATTTATATGCCAGGGTAGAATAATTTGAATATATGCTCAGAGGCAAATTAGAAAATGCGGGTAATTTTTCACGCTTATATGTAATATGGTATAAACAATGTCAAATACGGAATATATCTGACAGTGATTTTACTAATTTTTTGCATTCTATGTGTAAGGTACTCGCTTGCAATGCAAATCGAAGGCCAGACTTTAGTTAATCATGATGATCTACATTTACAACAACAAAACAATGTGGAATTACTTGCGTATGAGTGTATAAACATACGTTTTTCTTTGTGAGAGCCTTAAATAAATCTTTAACGCGGGTTTAGGAGCAGATTCGACATGAATATTATGTTGAGGACAAACACATTAGCTAAAACTGCAGTCCGCTGAAAAAAGTTCTTATCAGACTTCTTCATTGTTTTCCGAATTTCATAGAGAATATAGTTAGAAGACCGGAGTTTATCTGAAATGGGGCTTATTGTGAAGGTGTCGTGAGGGATGCAGCTATTGCTGTCGAGAATATCTTTCATCATCAGATTATCAGTGATTTGCCAATGGACAATTATGGGAAATAATCCATAATTAGAGGGAAGACTGTAGAAGTAAGTTTTCCCAAACACCCAATAAAGGCATCGCCGATAAAAACTGTAAAGTAGGGTATTCGGCCACCAAGTGGAACTGGCACACATGGAAATGCTAAGAACACAGGACCGAACTAGGTTAACTTTCACAGGGATGTTCGTGCGTAAAAGAACGTTGTGTTTTAACATTAAGAAAGAATTTCGGGATTTCTGGAGTTGAGAAAGCCCATGACGAGACCAATTTAGGGAAAGTCTACCAACATCACTGGCGGGTAGCTCGCTGTCTTCGACAACAATTTTGACAGGCTGTTTCGAACGGGAAATTAATAACTGAGTCTTAGGAACACTGATGCCCATCTAATTTGTACTGTTCCACTTAATAAATTCGGTGATTGACCTTTTTTTGGCTTAATTACTTGAACAAATCACACATGTTTCGGTGTAAACATAATTGTAAAAGACACTTCATGTGCTGGTAACATTGTTTTGGGAAAACGTGGTGGACTATCTCCGGAGACATGTGAGATATTAATATTAAGGTTCCAACTCTAAATAAATTTAAGTATTTAGGAGCATATTTTGACTCGAAGCTAAATTTTGAATCTCACATTAATGCAATTGTCCGAAAATTAGCAATAGTTATAAGAAGTATGTCAATGAGAGTAATGCAATTACCAGTCTGTGCCATAATTTAACTTTTCCATTCATTTTTTATGAGGAACCTAAGTTATTCAAATATATTATTTACTGATCTAAAAGATGTTCAGAAAACTTGATATCCAACTAAATGGGCTTTTAATGTTTCAAAGAAACATTCTTCTCAAACTAAGCCCTTTTTCTGTCTATCCTTTTCCCAAGACAGCCAATCATTGCGCTAAATATAGAAAAAAAGTTTTGAAGCAATCATTCATTAATACCACTACCTGAAGAGATAGAGCATTTAGAAACTATAAGCTTTTAGAAGCACATTAAATTTTTCCCTAACCAGAAGTATATCTGTATAAAGCATGACTAGGATACAAATTCTACAATAATGATTATACAATATCTCGTTCTTGAAATCCACAGCATGTTAGATCTATTGTATATATCATTATCCTATTGTATGTATTTGTATGTATGTTTGTATTTATGACGCAATTCAGATAAATTATTGCCAGTTTGTAATTGTTAATATTTCTCTGAGTAAAGAATGTTTTATCTTTATTCATTTTATAAAAGCATTATTCATCCAATTTGTGATATAAGGTTAAATTGATTTTCATTTAACTAGATAACAAATTTGATACATATGTCTGCTCGATGTTTTGTAGTAGGGAAGGTGGGGTAAACCACGATAGTTAAGAGGATGGCTTTAAAAATTGAACTTTTGATATGTTCTAAAACTGACGGACATTTTTATAGAACTACAAAACATCCAAATTTTTCATATCAGATGCATTTAACTTCAGTTTATTTTTAACTATATTATTTTTTGAAATTTCCTAAATTTCCATTTTGATCCATATGTGGGCAAAATGGATTGAATTTAAAAAATCAATATCTGTATTTAAGAAGTCTATTTGAAAAAACATAACATAGCATCTTATCATATACACATTACTATTATATAATTTATTTCATGTACGCTCATACAATATGATTTACATGCATTTTCTTAAAATTGGAGGCATCAACACCAGTTTATACAAATATTGACAAAGGTAGACAAATCTCACAAACGTTTGTCATTATTTTCCGATAAATTACTGCATAATGCACGAGCATACTTCAAATTTATCTACTGTTCTCCAGTATGTGCAAAGGATTAATTTCCTGTTTTGTCCCATTCTAATACTTTCTACATTATGATCATTTTGTCACATTTAAGATACAAAATATTATCTTAAGTTGATTACACATTAAATTTAAATTATTGTTTAACATATAAACAGCCATGAATATTCAATTTCTCACACAAAGCAAAAAACTGCTGTGTTAACGTCTCATTCATCACTAAATCAAGTATTGAGAAAATCGGTAAGAAAATCTCACTGTTAGTACGTGCTGCAATTTGAGGCGTGATTGGCTGTTTACAGATAGTTAATGATCATATCAAAAGCAGCATATTTTCACTCAGCTGCAACAAGCAGCCAAATTCTTCCACCCTCCCTAGCAGCTGTTCTTCAAGTGGTTTCCATGAAACAATGCAATGGGAGTTGAATGTTCACACCTGCTTTCAAATTTTCACTAGCGTTTCTAAAGTGCTACTCAAGAACAATAAGTAAACATATTTATTAAGTTATATGTAATTTATAAACTTAACCAAGAAACAAACATTTACTGACATAACAGCTCATATGAAAAAAGTTGCATTATATATGTTCTTAATAAGTTTGTAAACTTAATACATGTATATGTACATGAGAACTTAAATATATGTTGTTGTTGTTGTTGTTAAAAAAGTGTTTCAATGTACTTAAATTGTGCTTGCAATAGTTCTAGTGCATGTATTCTTACATATAAGCAAATCCAGTAATTGGAAATAACAAAATTCTTGAAATTTTACTAGATACACAACACATAGCAAAATGTCATCAAAAATAGGTGATAGTCATATTTGTATTCTCTGTGTACAATTTATGTTGGAAAAGATATGCTTGCCTCTTGTCAAATAAAGGGCTTTGCATTCATGAAATATTTTCCTTAAAATTTGAGAATACTTTTTCATGTTTAAAACATTGTTACACTGATCATGTCATAATTCTGTTAACTTAATCTTGTCTCAAATATATTGTTTTGCCTAAAGCCTGGAATTTTCTAGTATTCGAATTAGAAGTGGTCGAAAAAGGTTATCCCAACATAAGTGCTTGCTACCTTCTGAACGCAATATTAAAAAGCCCATGAACAGTTTCCAGCGTGATGAATAATTGTATTTGCATATCATTAATGTTTTAATTTATCCAATTTTGGACTATCCTATTAGATCACGTTTCGAATCTATATAAATGTATCATGCTTTACAAGATCTAACATAGAGCGACAATGTAAACACTTTCATTTGTATATATTTTCTGTTATATTGAAAAATGCATTCGTAATTGATTCAATAAATTGTATTCTTTAAGATGATAATAAATGTGATGTAGGAATGGATTCAGCAAAAAATTTTAAAGGGGAAATTGCTTTCACGGTCATAAAAAGGAAATAATTGTTGAACCACATATACTCGCTGCATAATTGTTATTGAAAATTTGTCGATGAAGCGTATATAGAATCTCTTATCTTATCTTATCTTACTACATGTGCCATGTGTGCTGTTAGCTTGCATTTTTTTATTGTAAAAATTGAAAAAAATAAATAATGAGGCCCCTATGAATCCACCACTTTGTCAGCATCAATATGTCACAAGTTCTAATGCACTTAACTTATAACATATTTGTTATAATATATTTTTGTAAATTATCTAATTATTTGTAAAATAATTAAATTTAATGATTTATAAGCATTTCTAATTCTAAAGGTATTACATTAATGTTTGAATTAATAAGGTTTTTGAAAAGGTTTTACATTATTAGATAAAATTCAGCTAATTCTAGTTAAAATGAATATAGATATCTAATTTGAGGAAATATTGTTAAGGCCATTTTAAACTTTGAATTCAATGCATTCATTAAGTTTGTCACATTAGAGATTCATAAGTCATATTTGTGATTAAATTTAGGATTATGTTTGAATATTGTAAAGTCATTCTTGGTTACCATGGTAATTGCATTTGAGTCATTGCTTAGTTTTCAATATTATTAAATGAATGGCGATTTCAATTAAAGCGCAAGCAAAATATCAGTTACTCAGCTAAGCCAAAATCTAGGTAAATTAAAATTCATTTAAGAGTATTATTATATAGATAATAAAGTCAATGAAATTACTATTCTGCTGTTAATAAGAATTTGAGTAGATACTTCAACTATATATTTATTTGTTACTGCGCATAAAATATTCTTCATGTACCTTGCCTAAACTATGAATTTTATATTTTTATTGTGAAGTTGTTGTTCAATAGAGCCATTTCATATCACGTAAATAACACTTCAGAGAGAATACTTGATGATAGCAGCCATTTATTGTCAATGGAACAATATGAAATGAAATGAAATATCTATATTTAGAGTTGCTTTTTTTTTAATTTCGTTTTTGAATACTCTTAATTTATTTATTTGTTTTATAGATTTAGGTAAATTATTCAATACATTTATTGATGTGTTGAGAAATGAATTTTTCATTATTTCCTTGTTATGTACAAGAGGCTTAATTTTTAGGCTTCTATGATTATGTCTAAGCAATATTTTAGAAGATAGAAAGTCGGATTTGTGGTATGGAACAATATTATTTAATATTTTAAAGAAATTAGTTAATATGTTTTTATAAATAATGCATTTAGAAAAGTTTTTGTTAATTGCTTGATTTCTGAATTTCTATTAAATAAATAATTAACTGCTATTCTTATAGCCCATTTTATTTGCACATTGAATTTATTCAAAATTTGTTGATTTATGTTGGTATACTGTATATTTTGCACAAATCCAAATATAAGAATAGAACGTCCCAAAAAAATAAATGGGAATTTATTAACAATATATTGAATAGAAAGAGTATAAAAACTAAAAAATAGAAAAAATATAGTATAAAGATAAATCAATTACGAAGAAAAAAGAAATCCACAATGCTTGCAATGAAGTTTTCTACATTTAGGAAACTACAATGGTAAGTAGTGATAGAAGGGGAGACTTGGTCTCATTGGGACACCCTGAAGTTCTCGTAACACTTAGCTGATTCATCAATATTGGGGGAGTGGATTTAATGACTCAGCGTTTGATTGACAGATGACTAATGAAATTCTGACAGGTTGCGATAACTCGCAAAGTGCTTTTTGACAGCTCTGGGGGGTAACCAGCTGACAGTTCGCTAATAGCTTTTTAATTAGTGTACCATATTCAGGCCTATTTACATGATTCATGTTCAAATTTAGTTTACACTTTTTGGTATGAGTAATTTTTGATAATATCACATTTGTTTGCATTACGCCATGTTAATATATACCGTATTATAACAACCCCTTTCGGGTTCACTTTGATAATATCACAGGCCATTTTTGGTATGAGTAATTT
>CABFPE010000121.1:145986-180974 GCA_900660155.1 Hofstenia miamia | reverse complement strand
ATATCCGCCTCTCGAAATTATGGAAAATTAGTTTGTAATATTATGTGTACGTAACCCCGAAAGGAGTTGTTATAATACGGTATATATTAACATAGCGTAATGCAAACAAATGTGATAATATCAAAAATTACTCATCAAAAAGTGTAAACTAAATTTGAACATGAATCATGTAAATAGGCCTGAATATGGTACACTAATTAAAAAGCTATTAGCGAACTGTCAGCTGGTTACCCCCAGAGCTGTCAAAAAGCACTTTGCGAGTTATCGCAACCTGTCAGAATTTCATTAGTCATCTGTCAATCAACTGGTGAGTCATTAAAACCACTCATCAATAGCGCAGAGGTCAAAATGTCAGTTTGTGACCAGGGGCCTCGTCTTATAACACTACTATGGTATGAATGTACCTTTTTGTCTTAATAAAACCAAATCAACTCCAACCTCCTTTTGTTTTACAATTATATATGAAATCATAAAGTTGATACATTGTTAAAAGACAAATCCTGTCTAAGACATTCCTTTCTTCCAAACAAATTAAAATTGGAAAATATAACGCCACTATTTAAAAAAAGACAATACTGAAGATTGCTTACATTATAGACCAATTTCAATCACTTTTTCTAATCAGCAAAGTATTTGAACGAATTCTTTTTAATCAATTTATGGTGCATTTTTAAAAACATGATCTTTACTCCAAAACACAACATGGTTTTTAATAAAAGTATTTCTACCAGCGATGTCTTAGAATACTGACTATTCAATGTAATGCATCTAAATTCACCATAATCTAAGTTACAAATAATCATTTTTTTGCAAGTATTATTCTATTTACAATTGTAAACAGTATATTATATTGTACAAAGCAACTCTAAATATAGATATTTTCTCTTTTTTTATTTCAAAACATTCATTCTGGCAGTATAATATCCTTATTAAAAATTGGAAACTACGCTTTGAGATCTCTTAATAATATCCACAAACACTTTTAAAATATTATCAACTATATTTTGCTTTGATTCAAAGGAACAAAAAAGCTCCTAACAATATTAATCGACATGATTCATTTACATCAAGTTGTGTTTGAAAATAAAGAATGAACTCAATATTGAAGTTTAAATTGGAAAAATTTCATTTTTTAAAAAAAAATAGAAAAATTAAAGAAGTCAATATTTGGGCAGTCTAAAGAAAATGGAGCCTGTACTAAATTTATATACATTTTAGGCCCTTCTAACTATGGTGGAAATTATATATTTTTACATTTATATTTTCTGTTTGTGTATTTCTAAAGACAATATAGGTCTCATTTCTAGTTATATGTATACTTATACCTAACAAAATAAGCTAAATGAATCTTTTTCACTTTCAACTTGTACTAAAAATGGACTCCTACAGGGAACAATTTTGGGTCCCCTAATATTTAATATTTAAATAAATGATTAGTCCGATTTAACAACGTGTGAAGTTTTACATTATGCAAATAAATTTGTGGAAAAAGATATTCAAACTCTCAAAAGACTCTCTTAAGACTAAGTGCGAATCCTTTAAAAACTCAATTCTACATTGTTAAGTCAAATTCTACATCTACTGATAGTTCACAATATAAACTTTATTTTAAGGCCTTCATATAAAGCAAGTTGAGTTCTTTAAATATCTTGGAATTATTTTTAATTCACATTTAAATTTTGAAAAGAAACTAAATCATATTGGAAAAATGGCCATATCGATTAAAGCAATTAACAATTTCCCAAAAACTTCCAACTAAAGCAAAAATTCAATTAATTCATGCTCTTGTATGAAGTCATTTCAAATATGCCAATATACTCTACACAGATATAAAAGAAAAAATTCCTCAGAAAATTTCTGCTACAACTAAAATGGGTTATCGAAGTAGCAGTTGATAGCTTCAACAAGAATAATTTATATAGAAAAATCTTAAACATCTTTCTGCATCCATAATTTTATATCTATATAAATGTCCTAAAGACATTCTTCAAAATATTTAATAATACTTTGCCATACAACAAAAATGATTTTCTTTCGGAAAAAATAATGAGCAAAACAAAAGAACGCATTTAATTGGACCAAAATAGGTATAGGAAACGGATAATGATAAACTCTTTTCTAAACATGGGAAATAAATAAATGGAATGAATTACCAAAATACATCAAAAAAATATATACTTTAAAAAACTTTAAGGTTAATATTAAAAAAAAATTTACACCTTTGATATAAAAATACTGAAATGCGAGGTTATTAATTTTGTAATCGTAATTGCTCTATTTATAAGATAAGATAAGATAAGAAACTGACATCGCCATAATCCAAGTAAATTACATTATTTGTAAATATTTCTTGTTGTGATTTATTATATTTTGTTTGTATTTTTATTGAAGCCTTCAAAATTCTTATCAGTATTCTTCATTGTTCAAACAATTTCTGAATATAAATATAAATGATCCTCTGCATTCATCGAACTGGACGACACCATAAAGTTTTCAGGCTTGACGTTCATCACCACTTAGCTGGAGCCAGTCACTATCTCAAGTAACACTGACTGTTCTTATTTGAAATTAATTTATTTTAATTCTGTTGCAAGATGCGTAACCCTGGCTGAATATTTATTTGATCAGAATTTCTCAGCTAAAGCATTTACCGGGAAATGAAGCAAGAAAAATAATTGTAGTCCTATCTCTATCCGGATTCCCAAAAGAGAATTTTTTGTTGTAACAAATTTTCTCGGAATGGAATGGATTTTTGAAAGATTGATCATTATATGTAATTATGACATGCCAGAAGATACAAACTTCCGTATGAAAAGTGTTGCACGTGTTGGTCGTTATTGAACTAAATGTTTGGCAATCACATTCGTTTCTAATTCTGAAGATACTGCGATTTTAAATCAAGTCCAAGATCGTCTTGATGTTAGCATTGTGAAATTAACTGATGAATTGGACGTTGCCTCAAATAATCCGGTGGAAAACAAAGCCTCTTGATGTTGGTTTTAACATTCACATTTTTTGAAACTCTTGCATTTATGTGTTCTTTATTTGATTTTTATGTTTATATTTTGTATAAATAACATTTTGTTAATCATTGATAATACATTATTTTTTAGCTACATGTACAAGACTATATAATTTGCCGATTTTTTTATTCAACAACTAGAAGAAGAATTATCACTTGCCTGTTCTGAAAATAAAGATTTAGTACTTTTCGGAGATTGGAACCTCAATTATTTAAATGCTAATGATCAATGTAAAATGGATTTGTTCTTGAACACATTTAATCTTGAATTGACCAATAAAACATTGCCCACTAGAATCACATCATCGAGTAGGACTCTAATTGACTACATTGCATTAGCTGAAAACAATAATACACACTTCCAGTACANTGGTTAGGATTTAAATTTTACAACAATGACTATACGATAACTCGTCATTAAAATAGCAATATAAAGTAATTCATCCATAGCCTGTAAGAATTGTTACTTTTTGTAATGTATGTTGATTTGTAGATTGGTTACTTTTTTGTAATTTATGACGCTATTCAGATAAATTATCAGTTATTGAATTGTAAACATTTATCTGAATATAGAATCTCTTATCTTATCTTATCTTATGTCCATTAAATTTTCTTGCACATAATTATTTCGTAAAATTGTATGTTGTATTTTAAAACAGTTGTCTCTACAGTCACGTAGTTTACTGAAAATTGAATACATCAAATCATTTATTTATATAAATTTTGGAGGCAATTTTTATATTGTTCAGTTATTAAAATTATTATTTCATCTCGTTTGTTTTGAATACGTTTGATAATTGTGAGAACTTTTGAAATTTATGACAATGTAGCATTATCACGTGTATACTTTCTTGGGCTGGGTTGCCTAAAATTGTCTTGACTTTGTGTCAGTAGTTAAAAAAATTTTACCAAATGTTAAACATTTCATGTAGATGAAGTGGAAGTTGAAAACCTTCTGTTGAATTTAGGCTAATGGGGGAAAAACAAGAAAAATCTATATTCAAAAATTGTTTGAATAATAAATAACGCTGAGATGGGCATTGAGGACTCAGGTTTTTTAGAATTTTCATTTTACTAGCAACAGTTGATCGAAAATCACTAGATATCCACTACTTTTAAAGTGAATGAGCCTCCTGCAGTCATAATGAAACATGAATTCCATCAGAGATTACTGATAATATAAACCAATGAGATTGATGGTGATATGAAAAACAAATGATGATGATGCCCGCTATCTTAGTGATTTGCATTGATGAATCGGGATTATTATAAAGTAAGTGTAATGGCACCATCAGGAGAAATAAATTGGAAGTAGCTCAAGGAACTTGATCGTATACGTTACAAATCTGCAAACATTGATATGAAAATATAGCCGTAAAAACATCATCTTATACCTCAGGGCGTATATTGTCTTAACTCTCAGATAAACATTGAAAGGCATTATATTATATGCGGACCATTCTGGAATTTTTTAATTTTATTAAAGATGACTGAAGTATACTAACTTTACATTGTTGTTTGTTATTTAGAAAAACGATCGTGCTTAACAACTTTCTCTTGCATCTAAAGTTTAACATACAAAATGCTATTTGTAAATCATGTACTAATTCTATCAGTGCAAATGAAGATGTATTTCACTGTCATTTAAGTAAAAGCAAAATGCATTAGAAGTGCACCGGATTTCATCCATCAGCTCTAAAATCATTCAAAGAATTCTTTGGTAATCTTTTGCTTTTCTGTAACGACTGTGTTAATCTGGGTAAAAAAGAAGTATTGATTGGAAATATATCTGCGTATACTTCTGTTGAAGCTGAACGTCAAATTGCTGAACTTGATCAAGATATGTCTAATCTACAGAGGAAAATAGATGATTTTAGTGAATCGCAAATGACTTTCTACGATTATCGAAAGAAACAGAATACAACTGTGGTTAATAAAATTGAAGAATCGCATGATTATCTTAAATCTAAATCGAATGGTTCACGACAAAACAGAAATATTATATGTGTTTAGGCTTTTAGGCGAACACAATGTACATGTCAAAGAAGTAAGAAGGCTCGGTAAATATTGCTCCGATGCAACTGAACCACATACATTGATGGTCACATTCAAATCAACATGGGAGGCCAGACTTATACTCAGTAAATGCGCGAGACTAAAAGAGTACAGTAAACGGGGTTTTATATAGAAGGCATTGTCAAATGCAGAGCTACAACGCGAAAAACAAATCTTAAAAAAGTGGTACGAATTAATAACTCAAGGAATAAGTAGGCAGAATTTGGAAATACGTAACTTAACGTTGTACAAAAATGATGTTCTAGTTGCTGTATGACCATCTCCATTATCGTCACCCCTATATAATACCAACGATATCAATAATCATGCTCCCTCAATGCTAGTATTAAATGCTCAATCAATACGTAGCAAAATAGATGACCTAAAATTGATCGCAGAACGACTTAATCCTGATTCTATATTAACATTTGAAATTTGGTTCTCTGATAGAACCTCAAGTGCTTCCGCTAAACTACCAAACTATCTTCTACTTCTGAGGTTTGATCATGTTGGTCAAGTCAAAGAAGTATACTTTCACCATATTTACGAATCAGACGTTATTCTACTCTCAAGTACATTCTTGAAACTATATATTGGATGCTTGTACATCCCTCCAA
Source organism: Hofstenia miamia (assembly GCA_900660155.1). Taxonomy (NCBI): domain Eukaryota; kingdom Metazoa; phylum Xenacoelomorpha; order Acoela; family Hofsteniidae; genus Hofstenia; species Hofstenia miamia. Next base: position 175,280 of record CABFPE010000121.1, on the reverse strand, counting down.
ATCTCTGTGTTAGAGAGAACAAAGACAATGGGACATATTGATGACATTACTGATCAATACTGTGTTGAACCTGAATGTCATACGTGATTTAAACTCAGCCGACAAAAACCATTAGCTACCAAAACTGACTGGACAGTTGAATCTTGTGAACAAGTCTGTCTGACTAACCCATGGCAAATCAATTATTGACCATGTTTTATTAAGTGATGCTATATCAGACATATGTCGTGATGTGCAGCTGTTACCTCCAATTGGCAAATCAAAACACAAGATTTGTAAGCTAGTTCTTGTCATAAAAGGGCTTTCCAATGCAATCGTTCCACACAACGGATTTGATTTAAGACACTCTTTTGTTAGTTTATTTGTGCAGAAACTATCCGACGTCAATTTTTCACCCATCATATGACAAAAATAGATGACAAAGTAGCTTTTTTGAAGGTGTCTTACTAAACGCTATGAAATGCATTCCAGTAAAGTTAGTGGACATGTCGGATAGTGATCCTGTCTGGATGAACCCTTTCTACTAAAGACGTTATGAACAAACATGACGTTGCTTATCATGAAGGCAAGTGGATATTATTTGGGTATTATACCAAGAAGTCAGATGAGGAAATAAAGCAATCCAAAAGAAATTGGATTAAATCGCGGAAGACTGCGCAGGATTTCTGGTAAATTGTATATGACATAAGAGGTAGCAAGAAAGGTAATAACGCCATACTCTCGTTATTTGCTGGAAAGAATATTTCCAAGACACTTAATAAGATTGCTGATCTTTTCAAAAACTCTTACTTTTGCTTAGTTAACGAAGATGTATCAGTCTGCGATGTTCCAATTCACAGTAAAGCAGATTGGGTATTCCACGTGTGGCCGTTTGATGTCTTTAAAGAACTAGATTCGCTGAATTGTGCCAAATCATTTGGTACAGATGAAATTCGTACGAAACTTTTCAAGCCACGTAATTAGTGACCCGCTGCAGCTCACTAGCCTTTTTGGTGCTAATCAATTGCTTATCAAAGAAATTCCTTCACCAAGATGGCCTTCATCAGTTTCAGCATACCCATTCATGCTAAACGATTTCTCAAAGGCATTTAATGCAGTATCCCATCGTGTAGTAATCAACAAATTAATTAGATTTGGCTTACCCATGGCATTCACTAACTGGAGCACCAGCTACCTGTCAGACTGGTCTGCGTAAGTTAAACCGGGTGTCTGCTAAGTGCAACTTACAATGTCACATCTGGTGTGGCACAGGGATCTGCTTTGGAACCGCTTCTTTTCTGCATTTACACACCAGCTGACTTAAAACCGTTTCCTGGAAATTACCATTTCACATATGCCGATGGCATAACAACACTTATCCCTTGTTTCAAAAACGTAGCTGTCAATGATGAATTCCCCAACCTATATGAATACAGTCGTTTAAACTCTTGCTCTCAACAAGAAGAAAGCGAAGCAAATGCCCGTCACTTATACTTCAAAATTTAAAAATTGCTACCTGATCAACTAGTAACTGTATCCGAAATCAAACTTTTAGGCATTACACTACAGAATAACCTGAAATGGCCCAAACATGTGTCCGACATGGTCTTTTTGGCTAGTAGAAGAACTGGTGCTTTGAAAATGTCGCGTGATATATGCACCGTAACTGATCTTGTTCGGATATATAAAGCACTTATTGTTAGAAATTTTTAATTATTGCTCGTCTGTTTTGGGCAACTTACAAAAATCTCTGAATTCACAGTTCGAGAAAATTCGTAAGAGAAGCGGGCGAATAATTGGCTGCAGAACTGGTTCAACAGTGACTGACCACCACACCAATCGTGGTCTTAGGTTTTTCAGTGCTGGATTAAAACCAGATCACATTATTCACCATATTATGCCTAACACTCAAACACTCAAAGCATCTGTGTATGCCTTTTCCTAAATTAGAAAGACGAAGACGAAAATTTATGCCCTAATACACATTATTGTACAACAATTTTTTAAATGAAAATTAATGAACGTTTCTATTTATCTATCTATTATGTTACCTCTCCTGTTATCCTAGGTGATTGGTTAAAAGTGATCTATCACATTTGAAATTATTGCACGTCTAACCACTCAAATCGCTATTTTTCTCGGGTGGTTAAACATGTAACTCTTAGTCTAACCGTGGCCCAATATAACACAAGAAATATATCCAAGGTAAAATATTTTGCCAAAAAATCATTTCATAGATGCTCCGCTGCTACATTTAACAAAATCAATAAATATATATTATTAACCGTCAAGTACACGTAAATTTGGCGTTATGTATCTCATGCTTTGCCTGCTTCTTTTTAACCTAAGTGATTACGAGAGAGACAACGCATTATGTTGTGAGATGGAATGATTAACAGTATTGCACTACAAAATGACAATATAATTTTAAAAACTAGTAAGAATTAACGTTTTAATGAGATATTTCTATTTGTTTTATTCCGAGAATAAAATGTAGTAAATTATAAAAAGTTAAAATTTATGATAATGCAACACTGGATTAATAAAAAACAGACTAAATCTAATGTACAAAATATATTCCGATGTGTTGAATTCAAAGACCATTAAATTGCAGAACACTCTCGCAGAAATCAATTTCATCAAAAAAATCCATGATAACTACATTTGGCTTCCACTTTCTTTCTTGGATGGTTTTTAGCCAGAAGACGAACTCTTGATTAGCCCTTCCAATAAATGAATGTAGTCCTATGCGAGGGTTTTTCACGACATCGAAGTACTAAAGTTACATAGTTCAAATATAAATAGCACATAGCATATTAACTTAAAAAACAGAATGTTTACCTTAGGGGTTAAAACTAACTGCGTGACATGGAAACGTGAGGTAGAGAGACAACCTTGAACAAGGTTTAGTTGCTTGTCATGGTAGTCTATGATTGAATGAGAAACACTGCTGTTTGGCCAAAATGAAGCACAAAAATGGCCATGGCACATCCACGCTTTACGTTCAATCGCATCAGTGCAGTGGTAGAATATAATGACCTGAAAATAATTTTGTCTTTATATATGTAAAACAAAATGAATACAAACTTGTTTTCTCCGGTTTGCAAGATAGTCCAATGAAACAGGAGAAAAGTCTTTGCAATTAACTGATAAAATTCTACTTTCACCAAGAGTATTTTCGATGATAGCAATCAATTCATTGTGCTGCTTTTGCGTGTTATAACCATAAAGATGGTTGAAATCGAGAAGCACGACTTCGCAAGAATGCGAATCCAGAAATTGCGCGATTTCCTCCAATCCTGACTTAACTGCAATTCCATAGAGGCCATGACAGAAGTTATGCTGGTCGTTATCATCAACTACCACACGTAAATCGAAATAGCGAATACCCCGCAGCAATTGTCCTAAAAATTCATTATTTCATTTGGAAAAAATTATTCAATGTTATTACACCAGGTAGTAATTTAACACTGAGATAATTAAATGGATAATTCCGATGTTCAATATGCATAAAAGATGCTTAATTTAGAATGGAATTTGAGAGCAAGATAAACCATTTTAATGTTAACACTAATATAGAACAAACACTTGTAGCACTTCTATAAATCTTGAAATTTATCAAAAAAAACTTGTCTTACATTCTCAAAACCCGTAATATTTTAATATTTAATGAAGCAGCCAAATAACAATTTTTGTAAGGGTGTCTAATAAGGTATCTTTGGATATTTGCAATATCTTCTCAAATTATTGTAAGGAAAAGCTTAAGAACATTATATACGTTACATTAAGATTGCGAAATTCCTAATTACCCAATCTTACTGTATCATATATACATGCACACACTTTGTATAAGAATCATTTAATAATTTTCCAAAATTGTGATTGGATTTTTAGTTGGTTGTTATATCTATAAATAAGAATGAATTTGTACTTCCGATCAAAACATCAAAAATTACGAGAGTAAAAAATTAATCAACAACCACAGCAAACTTTGAAATTGAAATGATGTGTGTGAAATTTGCGCATTTTTTGTGCAAAATCGAGCATCAAGTATAATTCTAAATTAATGGAGTCTATGCGGTTCTTATAAAAATAATTCATATAGAATATGGAAGAGCCGCTGACCAGTGAATGAAACATTCTGGGTGATTGACCATCGATAAAAAGTGGTCTTCAGGTGCGGAAAACTTGATAAAAGCCTAACAAAAGAAGATACAGCATAAGGATGAAGGTTTCGCGAGTCATCCAACGAATATGCAGCGGAATTATGAGTGCCAGGAATTGCCAAAGAAGTAATGGGTTGTGATTTCAGGTCATTAGACAAATTTCCCATCCAATCACTCATTTGTGCAATTCTAAATAACATTTGTAAGACACTGCAGATTGAATGGGTTGATTGAAAAGTATGTGGAATTTTTTCTGCCATCGTTTACGGCTGGGATGATAGTGAATTTAATGTCGTATGTTATGAGAATTTACCCTTGCTTTGTTACTTTAAAAAATTAATCAAATGTTTGACATTTGTAGACGTGAAGGCAAAAAATATTATAAAATGCAAAAATTAATAAATATTTCAAATTAAGCAGTTCAATACATCCACTTGATGTGCAAAGCCATTATTTCCAGAGTGATATTAAATCATTGGACATATCGGTCAGCAACCGATTACAAGATTTACAGGACATTTGCTGAGGAATTTCCAAACTCTAACACACAGGGTGCCACTTATTATCCAATAAAATTTTAGTGTCAAGATTTGTTAAAAAGCCAGTGTTAAAATATTTTAAAAACACGTTAGAACTATTAAAATGGAATTGTTATAAAAAAACAACCCATGTCACAATTTAACTTTGAAATAAAAGGAGAATTATACTGCAAGTCAAGAAAACATAAACATTAATAAATTTAAGTACATGTTTAAATTGAACAATTCAAGATCGTCATCTGGAAGTTCATTTAACTAGTGTGGTACGCTACAGTCACTTCAATACATATATTCTCTATTTTGTGCACAGAAAACAAACGTGAATGTTTTGGACCAATGGCGCATTGAGAGTCCTCCACTTTTCCATTGTTTGTGGTCGCAATTCACAATCAACGCACAGAAGAATCTTCAATCAGCAGTCAGAGCAACTGGTCTTGTACTATTTGATGATGGTGTTTTGCAGACTTCGCGCTCAGACTGAACACAGTGAAATGGTGAAAGTGCTCAATGAAAGTGTTCTTGACCTATTGAAAGGAAATCGAGGTTGGGGAAGACTGAGAAGCCTAAAATCAAGCGTGGAAGGAGGATACAACCAGGTAAGGATATTACAACAACCATTTCAGTAGATGAAGGAGCGACTTCATCCGGAGTGCGAGATGAACCAACTTCTAGTCGACACGACTCATCTTATGGCGAATTCGATGATGATGATGGCTCTTCATATGCCCATTGCTTCGTTTTGTGGAGATGTTTTGAAGGACTGGATTGGGTGCAGTGTCTTGAATGTTTGAAATAGTAGTGTGGAAATTGTTACAGTTGTGAAGTGTATTTTGTTTGCGGTAGCTGCAAGTTGCAAATAGAGCGGATTTTTGTACTCGAAAATCGAAAATTTTGATTGAATTTGTACTAGTACAGAATTGCTTTGGCATAGGCCTATGTTTTTCTTTATCTCATTATTATAGACAATTTAAACAAATAATATAACCGTCTGTAACAAAACTCATCAATTTATATATCTTTAAAAAATTAGCAAATTTGTATACGTGAAGGCAAAAAATATAAAATGCAAAAATAAATGCATTTGAAACTTCGTACACAATGATCAATTATAGTTATCAGTAAAAAGACTTTTAATTGTATTTTATAAATTATTAAATGTAGTGGGAGAGTTACCCCCAGAAGCGCACCCAGAGGGAGAGAACAGGGGGAACGTTCCCCCTCAACAGAGCAGAGATGCTTCCATTCCTCGTGAAATGTTTGCCTATAACCAGTGGCGTATGCAAGCTGTGGAATGTCCTTCAGTGAGATTTTCAAAATTGACTTTGACTGGTTAAACAAAAAAATTTTCGTTAAAAAATATTAAGAAAGTCCAAATTTAGGTGGTGAAATGCATTTCTTAGTGTCGAATTCATCATTATTTCCAAAGAATTTTAGGGGCTTGCCCCACTTTTTGTTACTTACGGCGGAGATATTCCACCGTTGGAAAGCCCTGCGTACGCCCCTACCTATAACAATCATACAACATAATATGTAAATAACTATTGATTCTACTCTATGTCTGCAAGGGTAAACAATATTAAATTGATATTGCAATTATTGCAATAATTGCAAAATAATTAACCTATTGAATATTTTAAAAAATCAATTGCCAAATATTTAATATTCACTTAAATCTTGCTGAAATATACATATAATCAATTTCCGATTCCAGAAGCGTTATCATCCTGTCTAGTAAATTTATATAGCATTGGCTGTGGAATGTACTGGATTATTTGATGACCCAAAAATATGTAATGCTTCCACAACCAAATTCATCATTTTATGCATATTGAAGGCTTAACATTAACCTTATTTCGCACCATTGTGATATTCTGTCGGACTCCTCACCTTATCATGCCAAACCTAAAGAAATTAAACTATGATCGCCGCATTTATATATAGTATGTATGGCAGAACCAAATGTGCCATTAGCAATTATGATTAGTGGCAATATTTAACTTTTGATTTTGTAGAACAATTTCTTCTTACTGCTAACAGATGTATGAAGCACAAGTAACCCTTTTTGTTATCTCACAATTATGATTTTTCTTTGAAAAATTTTTTATGTGTTATATATTGATTTTTATTAATACCTAACTAGTTAAATTACTATGATTTTTGATATAATATTTTCATTCTAATTATTGACAAAAGTTGGCAATAATCTATTGTTCGAAACGCAAAAAATGATTAATTTACTAAACAAGAAACATCTATTTGTAGGGTTCCAATTAAAAATTGCCTACTTCTGCGTTTCTGTAATTTATGGCCAGGGGCAATTTAATGGGCTACCTTAAGTGAAACTAAGAATGAGAAATATAGCCATTTTGAATGAAATGTTTATGAAGTTATAGCTTACTGGGGTCAAAATGATTTGAACACGCTTTCTGTATACATTAACTTGTAGTGAAATATTGTGAAATATATAGCAATGCTAATAATAATTCAAATTATGGCAAGTTGCAAAACATAACTAATGGTTTTTCTGTCAGCTTAATTCGAAATGATCCCAATCCTGTGCATTTCTTCTGTTATCAGGAGTTGAAGTCAGAGATAGTCTTGCGCTGGTCTGGGGTTGGACTAAACATTTGAAAAAGATGGGCTAAAATTGAACAAGTAGACTACAGTTTTAGTGAATGCTATATAATTTTTCAACGTTTTGAAATTGTATATTAGTATCATATAGTCTTGAAGAACTGAATCTAGAATTTCCAATTCAATGCCTAGATTTTATTGATAGTTTCTATTCTAAAATACCTTACTTTGATATAGCAAGCCGCAAAATTTTAGAAAACTTCTTAAAAATCTCATGAAAATATGCCGAATCGGAATTAAATGGGTTGGAGCGGATTCAGGCTGGGCAGGGATTGGCCTAAATTTTCTGATTCGATTTATATAAGTCTAAGAAGATAAGATATTTCTAGAAATCGCTCTACTACAAAAGGAAAGAAGTTTTTCCAATTCAAATTGGAACATTTAACAGTGCATCAGCCTGTATTCAAAACTCGGCTCACCCACTGATCTACGGGGCAATAAGTGTGTTAGCCATCATAATAAAGGTTGCATTAGTGAGGTGTAGGGAGAAATAATTCATTATTAGTATTTGATAACATAAACATTTATAATGCGTGTTCCGTTTGTTAGGTTAAAATAAAAATATATACAANATATATATATATATATATATATATATTATATATATAATAGTTCCCCTCCTCATAGAAAAAGCTGGGTGCACCCCTGGTTACCCCATATTTTGAGAAGTCACTAGCGTAATTATGACCTAAATATGTGCTTGAATGGCTATCCAGAATTATGAATGTATAATTCGCAAAGTGGACTACACAATTGGTCTAAACATCACTCTTAAATAAAATAAAAAGAATATGAGCATCATACGATCAAAAACTATGGCAAAGTTACCTCATCTTACGGCATACCTTAAATATATGTGAACTGTGATCAATTGAATATCATTTGCGATTTGATTTAGTTTACACGAACTGATTTATTTAATGAGATTTATGGATATATTGTTTCATAGAATCTTGAATATACATGTATAGCGAAAATCGAATTAAAAAATGCCCTCCACTTGTAATTAACACTCGCAGTAAACAGAGCTGCGTTATTGACGGAAGAACTAATCATATACATTAGATTTTCTACACGCAAAATAAAAATACCTTTTTCTGCGAATTTTAGAGTCAATAGCCATAAAACCTTTTTTAGACAAAAGTGTCAAATACTGGCTGTAGCTCATGTTTGATCCCAGCACTAAAATGAAAATTTTCTAAATGGAATGTTACCAATTTGTACATAGTTTGTGATCAATAGGTTCAAAAATATTGTACACATTATATGAAGCTTCTTCTTTAAATGCAAATGTGCGCTTATGTTTTTGTACATCCATACTGTAAGCCCTGGTGCAAAAGATGCTTCATCATTACAAAGGATACAATTATGAAACACCCCACAAAAGCAATGACTTAGTATAAAGGGAAACTATCTGCAATTGACAGGGATGCCATTAATAATATCAATTGAATATATATATATATATATATATAGTATTGGTAAAAAAATTCGGATACATATTTCTAGATCTCGACGTGTCTCCCGCATACATGAGGCTGAATACTTCTCATATTTATAACCGACGAAGGAAGCAAGAGTCTTAAAATAGGATTATTGTGATTGAGAAAGATGTGCTTATATTTGAAATTGGAATGATTTGTTTCATAATTGCGTAGCATTCCGTTGATAATTTGCATTTGTCGTTTCTGTTACCATTCTATTTCTTCAGTATTTGGGAAGCTACTATATACGTTTTAGAGCGTTGGTGCTGTTGTGTTGGCTTGCTTCACTTCTAAAAAATTGCTCTAAACTATTTCTTATAAGATGGTGAGGGTAGGCTAAGTTTCTCTATTCCCTCAGAAAGACTGTGCAATTTTGTGATGCAATAAATATTCTATTTATTCAGGTTTAAATAGTATTGATCTATTGACACACAATACTGTATTTGTAGATTTCATGTATCATTTCGATACAATTTTACTCTAGGTCCGAGGAGATTTTAATGAAGATGTATTACCCAAAAAGTTGTCGTAAAATTTCGAAATTTGAAAATTGGGATACTGATAGTATAAAAAAGGAGTTTCAACATGCAGAACTTCATCTAGGCATTGTTGAATGAAGATTTCATAATTAAAATATATGGCGAAATTATTAAAATATGTCACTTTTGTTTCCTACTTTTAACTGATTATTTTTTTTAGTTGTTTATTTTAATTATTGTTTTAGCTTTGTTTATTTTATTTGTACATATCTGTATATATCAGTTTTGTAAATATGTTTATATATATAATGTACACTATTTGTATATATATATTGTAAATAATATTTACAGACTGTAAGCACAGAGAATGTACAAGGATAAACAGAATAAAAAGCTACTTAAGTTATTTTCTTAAAGAAGAAAATCACTTAATGAAAAATCATAGCAGAAAATTAAGCAAAAAGCAAAATTAGTGAAGCTAATATAACACCAAACTTAATAATAAATAGTTGAATTATATCTGTGAGAATTACTTACATTGAAGAGTAAATCGTGGGAAACACGAAATTAATTAATTAGTGACTTTGTAAAACGGTTTTGAAAAAACAACTATATGAAAACGAAACTTGAAACAATAATTGGATTCAGGCGTGTGGAAAACTTAGGATACGAAATTCGCTAGAAAAGTTTTTGTTGTATGCAAACCGATAAATTTTCTCGATATGAGATTCTTAATAACCTCAAACGACTTTAATCCGTTAAATTTATATTCGGAAGTAATGCATATGAAATAGAAATGTTTTAGAAAAAATAATTTGTCAAATTAAAATAACACTCAATATTTAGTACCCATCTTGAATAATTTGATACCAAAATTGGAAAGAAAGAATTCTTTGATCGTATCAATCAGTGGTACAGTTTGAAAATCCACAAAATTAAAATAAAAAAAAACTTTATATAAATATTGTTTACAATTTAAACAGAGTTGGACGTCAAATTTTCGAAATTTGTGTTGGAAATGGGAGATTAAATATTACTCAAGGTAAAATACCATCGCACGTGATGATGTAGAAATCGTCTAAAATTTGTTAATTGAAAATCACATATTTTCAAAATCTCAAGCGATTGTAAAGTGCGTAAGAATGCAGTTGAATATGAGAAAATGTCATAAAATCAATTGAAATCATGTACATACCATCTTTTTCATAAAATGGGACTTCAAGTGTATTTTGGCAAGATAATTAGAAGCCAATTTTATTGCATTGTCTAAAAATTGATAACTGTCTGTCACACAGTGTCGAATTAAGCTTTGAATTTAATTAATGCCAATTAGTTTATTAATATGTACATTTTGTTGCATAAATCTTCTGTGCATAGTATTTCCCCATTTTGAAGATAAATACATAATTGTACAGGATTCAACAATAAAAGGTCTTTGAAGATTATATGTCTTGCCTATAGTCTAAGACATGAAGTCTAGAAACAGCACAAGAAACAAGGGCATTAACCGTTATCAAAATTTTAAGAAAATTTATTACAAAAATTTAATAAAATCTGACTCAAACTATGTCAGCAAGCAAAACTTCAGTGACAGGCAAACATATACTCCGCTGCATTTCTCCACATTTACTTTTAACTATCACTGGATTATTCCATCTACCAATTGTTTTGGCAACATTATCGCTAGAGTGCTAATATGGATTCAAACCCGACTCGATCGGAATATTTACTACCTCAACCCGGCCTGAAAAAAATTACTTTGATTTGACGTTATGGATTTCTGTCCAATCAAATGACCATTAACATTAATCAATTTCTGATAAGGAAAACAGTAATTATCGGTATTACTTAATGTATTGGATCTTTCTAAAATCAAGCGGTAATTAACATCTCTATTTTTTAATAATCAATTTAATCTTTGTACTTGAATCCGGCCCGACCCGAAATGGGGTTGGGTTTAATCGGTTACCCGATATCACCGTTAGCTATTTTGACTTACTTATACTACTAGCGGAAATCGGTGCCTTCATTAAACAATGATTCGACATAGAAATAAAACCTTTAAAATGGATATTTCTAATAACTAGTAATTAGTAAGGAGTTATCAGAATCCATGAAACAATCGGAATCGATATTATTTACATTATTAATCATAGATTGTTTTAGACAATCTTTGCATTTCGCCTTCAAATTTTGTGATAATGTTATCAAACGTGTCTTCATTCTGTTCCAAATGGAATCTATTATCCACTTTTATTAGATCATCAAATAGCAAAATTTCTGAGAATAGCGGAATATTCGTTTGTTTTGCGAATATTCGAATGTTATTTTGTATTTGAAAATTTGTACAAATGTAAATCGATGCTAAACTTCTACTACAGCGCTTAAAATCTACGAAATTAAAAATTTTGTCGCGCATAAAATACGCAATACAGAAGTCACCGTAGTTCAAGGAGTCGATTCCGTGAGTATTGAAAAGGTGGATTGTTCAAGAGTTTCGAGCACAAGCGTACATTACAAGTATGTTGGTGTTCTAACAGTTCAGAGAGGTACCCCGGACCCATTCCATGGAGGCAATTTCATACTAATAAAATGATCTTGTATGTCACCATGAATTTGACTGGGAGCCAGTGAAGCTGAATCAGAGCTGGGGTTATATGTTCTCGGAATCTCAGTCCAAAAATGAACCTCGCACGATTGTTCTGGATTAATTTTAACCTTAACTGAAAATCCGGTGCTTTGAATAATAGCGAGTTAAAATTATCCAGCCTGCTAATAACGAAAGTTTTTATGAGTATCTCTGTCTTTTTCACTGATAGGAATTGACGAATTTGTTTAATGTTACGCAAATGGAAAGAAGCTGATTTTACGGTTTGCTTCACAAATGTATCCACTGTAAGATCACTTGTAAGGATGTAACCCAGATCATTTACAGCATCAACCAGATATTCTCTAAAGTTAGGAGGCAAAATATTCTCCTGGCTCCTGTTCAGACGTTGATGGAAGAATGACATATAGTGAGACAACACCTTGAAGAATTCAATAATCATATTCGGCGAATTAGCTGTTTCAGCCCTGATTGAATGATAAACCTGAGTGTCATCTGCGCATACGTGATAATTTAATCCAAATTTACGGCAAAAGGAACTAATAAATAATTTATAGATGACATACAGAATCGGGCCTAGGCAAGATCCTTGAGGTACTCCAGATGACATTTGAATCGAATCATTATTTGAGCCATTAAAATGAAAAGCTTCCAGTCTCTTAGATAAATAAGATTTAAAACATCCAACAGCAGTGCCTGTAACCCCAAATCGTCGTTTCGCACGAATGATAGACCCACGGATTTTAGAATATCTCTTAAAGTTTTGTCGTATTTAGAAGTGTTGCGTGGGACTAATTGGAAACCATGTGATTTGGTGAATATGATACTAAATGGGAATGGAACCAAAAATTTTTGGTTTCGCAGAACCCTATACCACCATTAATAATAAATGGTAAAGGACTGCTATATTTTGAGAACTGAAAATGACTTTGGTTTAAAAATATTTTATATTATTTAGTTTAACTATGCACCCAAAAATTTTTTAAAATAATACTAAAAATTCCAACCATAAACCTGATCAATCAGTGACTGCCAACTGAATTTGGCCTGTTCGATGGCCATATTGACTCCCCTGAAAAAAAACACAAAATGTATTGGAATTAATGCATTTTTATCTTGGAAATATCATTGAGCTCATTAGAGGAGCTTTTAACTAGTGCAAATTAAAGCCATATTTATAAATGCAGGATCGTAAAGACCTCTAGAAAATGGTCTATTCAATTCACAATGGTATATTTCACACTTCCTAAGTCAAAATACCAAGAAAAAATATTTTAGAACATTCCAAATTATTACTTTTATGAGCCTCTTAATTTTTGCAGTAGATCATTATAGTTAAACTTATAATATACAAAGTGTTGAAAAAATACTTACCTCAAGCCCCAAAGTTTAAGGAAATAACATTTGTTGCGGTGATAATGCTGAACAGATTGAAGCAGCATAGATACATCATCTAAAGGCTAAACATAGATTTAATTTTTTCATGCTTTACAGGTGACAAAAATATTTAAAAAAGTTAACCCAAAGTTTTAGCAAAAAATACATTATAAAAAAATTCAAATTGCTACAGCTCATTATTGTTATAAGGTATAAGAAACAACACGTAAGAAGTTTTGACAAAAATGAAGCATATGAAACTGATATCTTCGAGAAAGGCACAGAGAAACGGGAAAAACGGAAATGAAGCAAATTCAGATAACGAGAATATAGTGAAATCTGCAGTTTACACACCAATGTTTATTGAATAAATATTGCGAAAGTTTTCTCATACATTGACTTCAAACGACAACAACTTTATTTAGTAAATGAAAACTGAAAAAGTACTGGTGATAGTGAAGGTAACTTCCAGCATACTTAGATTTACAAATTCTAAAGAGAAAAACAACCTTTGTAACTTATTTTCTAATTAATAATACATACCTTCAGGTGTTTCACGATTGCTTAATGCGATATGGAAACAAAGCATCTAAAGACGGAAAAACTTGCACATTGAAAACATCAAATTTCTGCAGAATATTCTTGTATCTTCTTGATTTTAGTAATATTTTAGAAATATGTCATATTTAAGTTTTTAAAATTGAGGCAACGCATTGATTTAAAAAATTTTCTTAAAAAATACACAATTCTAAGCTGTATCCAGTGATTTTGTAAGTGCTCAGTTCACAGAGAATCATGTTTGATAGAAGATAATATATTCAACTCTACATTTTTAAAAGTCTCCATTTGCAAAACATAGAAAGGGAAAACTTGCAAGTTCAGTTTTCTCGTTTCCAAGATGCTACAATTCATGTTTTTTTCGACAGGGAATAACCGTTGTAGTTGAGAAGAATGTCAAAAATTGCAATTGGTTGAGAAATTAAGCAAATTATTCCATTTCTACAAACAATTGTAGAATTCACGGTAGAATGGTAAATACCATTGTTAATTAAGGTGCGTAATTTACACCAATACTTCGCAATATGTTAAAACGAATAGGAAATGAGTTGAAAATACATTAAAATTGAAACTGCTGCAAAGTTGGTGATTATCAACTAAACAAATAAAGTGTAGTTATCAATGATACAAAATAACATCAAACACTATGTCTGATTGCATGTCTTCAATTCACGATTAGGTTAAAAAATAGTTTGAAAATTTACATTAAACGCAGAGCAGCCAACGAGCCGAGCTTGAGCAGAGTGTTGGATATACAACTAGCCCAAAACGAGCCTTTGTAAGCAAAGCAAATTCATAGTATTGCTTGTTAATTTGATTATGCAGATTTTTCTTATCTTTTCATTCAAAATGCCAATCTTATAATCATATTTTAGAAATGTTTATTAAATAATAGGAAAAGCTATGTAAAAAATTCCAAGAGCGCAATATTTTTTAAAAAATTTCGAGTTGAAGCAAGCCTCATAAATTTCGGCTCGTTGACAAATCTGATGAAACGTAAAATCCAACTATCGAAATCCTAAACTAAGAAAACAGCATTAAAAAATGCAAATAAATACTCTATTTCAAATTAACTTACAAATAATACACAATTATTGAATTGAAATCAGAATGTGGATTACACAGAGCTATACAGTCATTGGACGCATGCAACTGATGACTAGATTCGCGTTTCGTACAGTCCACTCTTGCCAATGTAACGGACCCATTTCACAGTGTCGTGGTCATTGTAATTGAGTTTGGATTCAAACACCTTCAAATAACGTACCTTCAAACCAGATGGGGCAAATGGCACCTCGAAGTTTATAGAAATAGGAGGCCTAGTCCATTTTTTCTTATCCTAAAATAGTGTGCATAAAATTCATTGCTTCTCGGATTCCAAAATTTTTTCATACAGGAAAGCTTGCACAAATACTTTGTACAGCAAATTTTCAGGGATTTTAAGAAAACAGCATTTCTGCGTGAAAGTGATATAAGTAAACTACATGAATGCCTAAAACAAACACTTATGTAGATGTTGTAAAGTCTTAAACTATGATGTTCCACAATGTTCACTACAAGATAAATAAAATAGTAAACTATGCCAGCTAAACAATTGAAACGTGTGCTCGGTTACCAGGTTAGGAATCATGAAATTTCGAATAAGAAATTAGTATTCAAAGTAGTTTGGCATTTCAAAGTCTAATGCAAAACTTCGTAGAGAAATATAAAAATACGATTTATGCTTTCAAAATTAGAATTTCTTACTTCCCCGGAATGCTTTATAGACAGAGTGTCTGCGCATTTCAACTTATCAGTTTAGCGGGTTGGCAGAGGGCGACCGCCCTGCCCCCTTCTGGCCTGCAGCGAACACTTAATTGAAAGGCTCTCTTCTCCTCAAAATTGAAAATATTTCACTTTAATTCAAGATTTCATCAATTGATTTGCTGCTAAAAACAGACGATTTCATTTTGTGTAAATTTACTTTTGTTCAAAAAACTTTTTGTTTATAATTTTTTCGGTAAAAATGGGTGCCAGCCCCCCCGTTTTAAAAATCTTAAACGCGCCTCTGGTTTAAAGCCGAACTTAGTACAATTTCCAGGCATTAATATGGTGTTCGCACACCTTAAATTCTAAACGTCAGACTTAAAATATCAAAAAATTGGATGAAATTATTGATTGGATGAAATCATTAGTTTATCAAACAAATATAAACATATCATACATAACAATTTCTCGTATTGTAATCACGTGAATAATCCCTTTCAACATATTAAAATGTACAGAAACATGTTTTGTTTTTTAAGATTATACGCACATGCAAAAGATCCCTTTGTCCAATTGATGTAAAAAATAAAGTGAGGTATGTACAATAGCTACAATTGAAAATATTCAAGACACATTGGTTGAGAAATCACTCAAAACAAATTAGTTAATATTCTGTAAATCAATCTAGTCTCTATATGTTGTTAAACAACATTTTGGCTAAAGAAACTCAATGCTATTGAAGGAGCCGAAAGGATGGAACGGAATCCAAAAACACTAAACACTGAGTCAGTATTATTAGTCAATTAGATTTTCCGAAAAGTTAATGAATCTCTTCCTAGCTTTCAAAACTATACGTGGCAACAACCAAAGAGCATCTCGGATTCACATTACATCTAACTAAATATTTAGTAAGAAATGGTAACATGTAGCGGAAAAACTCCCTTTTTTGCCTAACTCGAGGCCGAAAACTGAAAAATTGTTAACAATTTGCTTGATAAACTGGCAGAGAAAGATGCTACATAGGTGCAGCTGTATTTTCTAGTTCCGCTGACAATCTTCAATAGGATTTAACATCTTATGGCAGAATATTTTTATATCGCCGTGCCTTTGTTTAGCTGACTTCAATAGATGCTTTTATTGGGAATGAGAGAATTGGAAAATGCTACATTTTAATTGTTGCAAATGAAGGAAAAGCTATGTGGTAAGACAATGTTACTTCTTAGTCCAGTGATAACTTTGATTTATTGGAACTTGATACATTACCACAATATTTACACATGTAGTATCACAATGTCCAGTAGACATCCAGAAACAATTCTCAAAATAGAGACGCATTACACTAGGGTTAGAAGCAACATTTGGTGGCAGTTGGTCACAAGCAAATTAGATGTGGTAGACGTAAAAATCTTGAAATTGATAAAGTGCTAAATACTTCACTACATGTAATGCCTATCTACATGACATGTGTCTTAGACCCAATTGTTCATAAAAGACATAAAATATTTTCTTTCTAAATTTCCTGCATCGTACACGAGGGGATGCATAAGTGCATATATTTCCATTTGGCGAAATATCACCCTGGCATAAAAGTCCAATGAAAAGATGTCAAAGCTTTGTTGTTTGCATGTTCAAACACGCAGTATATAGTCTTTAGTTCAAATTAGATGAATGATCTTAATAAAAAAATTGAGAACAGTTGGGTTAAAGCATTTCCAGGCAATGAATAAAATTCAAGACTGTTACTTATCATTTCCAGGAAGTTCAATGCAGTTTCAGATTTCAGGCAGGGCGGACACCTTGATTAAGTAGATCATGTTTCTAACAAGTTGGTTACTCCCGCTCAAACGATACGACATTTGTTGCTGAACCAATTATGTTAAGAAATCTCATTGGAGGATTCAAATTTTAAATACATATTTTTACTTCTAGTTTAATCCTTCATAAATTTGAATAGTCATGACTGCAGGGTAATTAGGTCAAGTGGTATTCTTGTGAAATGATTATTCTCACTTAGTAAATGGGTTTCGTTAAAAAATGGTAGGTTAGCGAAAAGCTATATTGTGTTAAATGATGGAAGCAAAAATTGGGAAAAGATTACAATGCCTTGGTTGAAAATTTTTAATTGACAAATTAACTTTTTGATTCTGTGACATATATGACATGAATAAATTCTTTCCAAAATTAGTCATAATGAACAAAAAGTAAAAATTATCTTTTAGTGTACAAAAACGAATGTCAGAATTGTCATAAATTCCACCAATGCGACATATTGGTACTAGAATACACGAACATTGAATGGGTTTTCTAAACTTTGAAGATTTTCAGAATCATACATTTGATGTTAATTATCTTAGAATAATTCTACAACAGCATCTTACCATCTAAGTTATGGTCCAATTGGAAGTCATGGCTCTAGAGATCAAGTTGCATACTTTAAAAATTTCTGATTTATGACACCCACAGGCTCCATCAATAGCATTGTATTAATATTTTCAAGAGATACATACCTTAGACTCCATTAATTCAACTTCTGCACTGATCTGCGACTCTTTCATTCCACTCATTCGCTTAATCTTCCAAACGATGCAATTTTCACTAGATTTGTACTTTGCGCGGCCTTTCATACAAATTAGTTGGGCGTTTACTGTATTAAGGGGAGTGGGAATTCGTACCTAAGTATTTATTCTTTAAATTCAATGCATAATCAAAATAAAAAAAGCGAAAATCCTTAGTTATTTTTAGTTTAACCAACACATACATTTAAGGTCTTATCGATTGTTACAAAAATAACCAAAAATAAAATAAGATGTAAAATATGTTTTGTTAGGTTTTGTAGGATATTATTTCAGCGTGAATTGAATCATCATTCCTTATTACCATATACTAATGGCATGCATAATATTGTTTAATATTATTCTCTAAATTTCACTATCAAGTATTCAAGGTAAGGCTACTCATTTTTCACAGAATAGTATTGCTAGGTATTCTGTTATTCTAGTTGTCTAAATTATTGGAATACCTATAAAATTACTCTAAAATACTGTAAGATACACTTCATTTTTAATGATGTCTATAAATTATTTTGATAACATTTAGAAAAAAGTTAATGAGCACCTCAATTTTTTGGCCTTGAAGAACAGGCTTAAAATTAGATTTTAGTACTACTTTGAACTCCATTTTTGATTTGTTAACATCTCTGACCAATGGAATGACGCGGAAGGGGAGGTTGATATCCTTTGTTGTTCTATATCTCATGAGCTCAAACTCACCATCAGGCGGAATGAAGCTGATATTTCGTTCAGATTCGAATTTACTCAACTTCACGCATCTAGAAGCATATTATTAAAACACAATCAATAAATATAAACTTACTGATGGAAAGTACAATCGTCAATTGCAATGGAACCCTTGCCACCAGATTTGCTGCCAGAAATGTCATCAACTTTTAAGGAAGATTGCTTTTCCATGGTGATTTTGTCATTGAGTCCAAATTTACACTCGGGCATACCTGATAGAAAACTTTTCATTACCACACGACCAGCTACATGCGCACTGAGAACTTGCCCTTGCGGAGACATTAAGAGGTTGACGTTCTCCAGTACGTCCAAATAAAGCTCATTTCTTCGATACTTAATACCTTCACGCCTCCATGCAATTTGACCAGTAACCTAAGTTAAGAAAGGATGTTGAAGAACAAAAGGCGAATTACCTGACTAGTTATTTGAGTAGGCTCTTCACGAACATTAGCCTTTATGCCTTGCTGAGTAATGAAAGTCTTCAAAATTCCATGATCAGTATTTTGTGGATAACCATAGTCGAGAATTTCGTCCAATAATTCATAAATGAGTACAAAGTTATTCTTTATTGTATCTTCGTTGATTTTGCCGAAGTAAGATGTCATCAGCTGTTTTAGTTTATTGAGAAATTCAAAAACCAGCGCGGCATTGACATTCTGCTTACTTACTGCTGCTATCCAAACATTGCCGGATTTTGTATGAAAAAAGGTCGTACGTGCGATGTTGTTTACTGGCGATTTCACCTAATCATAATGAATAACAAAATGTGTTGCTCCATCATCAGTGTATGAAATTTTTTCCTGGCAAAGAAGAGAATTATTTAATATATCTACTTAACGCCTCTGAGTGACATATTTTAAAATCAAAACAAATTTGAATATATTTATTGATAACAAAATTTTTAGGACTTATAAATAAAACATTTTAAGAACATGTCTTTTTGTTTGGTGATAAATTACACTGCATTTAGATGCTCTCGATATTCTTACCAGTAATATACTTGTTTAAAAATATATAAGGTTTACACAACGTTATAAATTATAATTCTATTGAACATAAAAAGTTAATGTTTACAAATATATAGTACTAATATTTGGTACCATATATTTGATTAACTCAACTCTTTTACAAGTTCGAATGATTGCTTGGAACCATGCTGTTCGTCCATTTCACAATATTTACAATCGAAAATACAAGTTTTTATGATAGATAACGAACATCCGAAGATTGAAATGGGCAAGAATACAGGATATATACAATGTTAGAGATGCCAACTGGAAGATAACAGCTACCATTGCCACACTGCGGAACTGCTGCTAATTTAAAAAAAATGGAAACTCGTTTTATGAGGAACTCTTCTACTCAATATTTACAGATACTTAACATTTGTAAACATTAACTCGTATTTCTTAGTGCATTTATAAAATTATTTGTAATTATTTGATCAAACTGTGAGAACCTGTTGACGAGCATGAATAACATGGACGCGGAACGCATCACAAGCACTGCGAGAGATATCGTTGCGAAACATTCTGGTGATGAGGACTTCACCTTTATGGTTGTACACGAACAACCCTCCAATCATAATTAAACTGAAATAAAATGCAGAATTACTATTTGATAGTTAACAAAATTCTTTATTTCTAAATCTTAATTTTCATCGGAAATACAATGAGAATTTGAATAGAATGATACAGAGAAGGTAATTTATATTGTAGAGCTTAGTCCTAAAACCAATTGGTTACATTAAAGAGCAAATTTAATACGTGATTTTTAAATTCAATTTAATTTTTTAATGAAGATAATTCTAGGATTTTATAAGAAACTTTTCAAAAATACAATTACTAATGCTGTTGCAGCAACAATACTAGACGCTTCTTTTTAAAATACCTCTAAATTACATCTTTTTAAATCGTGAAAAGGGTTTGAGTGTGGAACAATTGTAGAAAATTCCGTCATAAATAGATTAAGACTTAGTGCAATTAGAAAAAGGAAATAAAATGTAATATTGTCATTAAAAAACACAAGAGGTGTAATTGAAAAGTCATTGCTTAAAAAAGATGTATATTCTAGTATTATATTGCGTAAATTTAGTATGCAATTTCGGAGTTGAAAAAAATATTTTAAGACAGAGCTATTAATATAAAAACTAAGAGTCATTCACCTAATAACATTTAGATAAAGAGAACGTACGTTTATAATTGGCATCAACTACTAGTTGTGTTCTAGTGTCAATAACAATTATAAGCTTTTGTAAATTTCCAATTTGTGACAATGCCTTGTGCTGTGTTGACATCCGCAATGAACTTAATGTAACCTCTGCCATAATTAATTAGAATAAAATCGGAAATTCATTGATGAACTTTATTACAGTATACGGAATATTTATACTTCTATAGTAAACAGTTGAAAGCGGAACGTCCGAAATTGAAGTTTGCCAATGAATATATTGTATATACCATTATAAAATACAAACGCAACACACTAAAATATCTTCCAGGGCATTCTATTCTGCTGTAGCCAACAAGACAGCGGCATGCAACATTTGCGAAGATTTACCAAAACTAAATTACTGGAAAGAGTGCAAGTGGAAAAAAACGCAGATCAAATCAAAAACAGCATTATTTAATATTAATTTGTATAACAGATCATTCATCTATGTAAACCTTACAACATTAATAAATAATAACTATGTCAATTTCATGAACAGATATCGGTAAGTTGCCACACAAAAAGCAGAGATTTTGCATTTCATTTGACATTTTATGCTATTGGACTCTAAAAATGGTTTGCTCCAAGCTGCATTTACTCAAAATGCAAAAGTTGAGGACACAATCGAAAGTAAAAATCCTGTGATGTTTAAACGTCGATAGCTGAGCACATGAGCACACCGCGCGGCTAGGATGGTTGAGTCATAATAAAATACTTCAACTTTGCCACTTAATTTGTTTTGCAAGATATGTACATACAGGGTGTCCACAAATCTCTACAATTTGAAAAATTTATTATAAAAGCAATTTATGAGATATATTTACCAGATTTTTTTCATTTTAATAAATATTTATTAAAGTTTTTTAACAATATTTAATAGACCTCTATATGAGCACCATTAGTTGCATGAAGGACGTCAAGTCGGTACTCTATTTCTTGCCATGTTTCTGTAGCATAGGTCCATCAATGGTGGCAATGGCATTCCGAATCCTTTCGGAAAAGGAATTCTTGTGGAGGAGCTTGTGCACTGTTGAACGCGGTAGTTGCAACTCTCTGGCAGCAATGCGAATGGATTTTGTAAAAGAACGAGTAAAGGCTTGTGAAACACGATCGATGTTTTCCTCAGATGTTTTTTGTCGCCCGCTCCTTTCTCTATCAAATACAGTCCGTGTCTCCATGAATTTCTTGTGCCATGCACGAATGGAAGGACGAGAGGGAGGATCTCTTCCATACTGAGTCTGAACATCCGATTTGGTTTCAATAAACGACGATACACATTGTGCTTTTTCTTGAGGAGTAGCCATTTTGGACCAGCAATATCGTATAATTCTCAATACCGTATAATGTAGAATTTGGTACGGCAATATCGTATAATTTTCAATATCGTATAATGTAAACTGCTTTTGTAATAAATTTTTCAAATTGTAAAGAGAATTTGTGGACACCCTGTATAAGTACTGGGATATCATTTACTTAAATCCCCATTTTAGCTATTTCAGCGAAAATTGATATTTTTAAATGACCGCCTTAGAAATTGAAACTGACTAATATCTTTGAAAAAAACTATTTCTAGACTACCAAAATATATTATCAATAGATATGAAACCATACATTAGAAATTGGAAAATACTGTTTAAATCAGATTTGCCTCAGTTAAAAATCCTTATTGAGTTAATTCAGTGACTGGATATTTTTTAAATATGGCAGCTATCTAAAACAAAACTAGGAAAAAACCCAAGCATCACATTCTAGACCATTAAAGTGTATCACGAATAGACGGGCAAACACCTACAGAATCAAAAATTTTGTTAAAAATCAAGTATGGAATGTGCAGATACAATTTCAAAATTTACCGTGTCAAATTTGCAATTTCTGTTCTGTATACAGTTTTTGATTTTTCAACAAATTTAAAGATTGCTGATGTTCTAGAAGCATTCATTGATGTGGTTTCATCATTAAAAATTTGAGAGGAAAGCATTGGCGAATATGTGCAATCAACATAGAAATATATATATTTGATAGAACAGACAAACTCTAAAAGATGTTTATCCATTTCTATATTTATATTATTGTAGAATCACTGGGGTGTGATTCTAGCGAACACAAAGAGAATACAGTTGAAACTACTTCTATTTACAAAATGCTTTGGTCTTTATATACAATGTTATTTACAATATGTACAAATATTACAACTACCAGTCACTAACAAGAAAAGCGCGAGGTCTGGCCGATAAATAGCAACAACTACCAGCGATGCTACATTATCACACCTATTTGTAACTTAAGTAATCATGATTTAAGCAACATGTGTGCATTCTATTCCTTAACAGCCTAGAAAGTGATACTTCAAATGTATTTGCTAGCTTCGGTTTAGAAGGCTGCCATATTAAAAAACGTCAATAGTCAATAGTAAATATGAATTAAACAGCATTTCTGATTCCTAGAACATGGTTTTATATCGATGTGGTCTAGAACATTATATATTGGTGATTTGTAAGCGTGATTTTCTTAAATAAAACGTGCTGATAACTTTCCGTTTGTTATATTTCTGATGAATCAGTATGCAGTGATTCCTCTTCCTATTATTCTCCCGATGAATTTGAACCTGTTCTAATAAAATAAGAAATGATTCATTGCATTTGTTGTAAATTAAAACAGATTTTTAAGCAAGAGGTCGCAATATGTTATAATTTAGAAACACGTTACTCAATTTGTATTGGGAACAAAATATTTTTGAAGTACATTAAACACGTATAGCAACGAGAAAAATGGCGGTAATAAAATTCTTAGGCCACCATTTGTCTATGCAAACCATCTAGCACTTTTTGGTTGCATGATATTCACATGTTTTCATTGCTAGTAGGATATGCCCTTTGAGAATATTTTTGCCAGCATACAAGAGAACTGCAAAACTTTTGAAGAAATTTGTGAAAAATTGCTTTATCTAACCAATAAACTTTGTTGTGACTTCAACTCACATGGCCCATAACTAATAATAATGTTAGTCCGTTTCAATTCCCGGGACTTTGCGCATGCATTAACCTTAACGAACAGAAAGTGCTAGAACATGTGGCCAGTGCAAAATAGTTGTGTCATAACCAAAATCAGTCTATCACAAAATTTCTCTACCGCCATCAGAAATGTGTAGATCCGCCCTTGTAGTCTACCAAGATTTGAATTTTCGAATTCAACACAGATTCGAATTTGATTTCTAATATTCGCAGGACTCTAAAGTTATTTGGAGTGTGCAATACTGTAGTATCTAAAACATGGAAAACACATTGACAACATTCTGAGTTTCAGTGCTAAAAGCATATATTGATTACGACAATAAGGATATTACAATGTTATCACTGCTGTTTATTATACAGTATAATTAGGCTATTAAATGAGTGCATCAAACAGTGGCGATGAAGAAGGAGCCATGCACCTTGTCGAGTGTTCTAGCACACATTGCCCAACATGTATAAGTATCTGGCTTCCAATGAAACTACCGAAAAATTTCATGAAGAAAGAATTGCTGAACTGGAATTAAAGATGCCTGATAAATTCTCAGCTACTGACCAAACTAAGCAAACCGAATCAATGTTTTCATATTCAGATATTGACGAATAGGTAAGAGAGGAGCTAGCTGTACAGCACAAAAAGTTGCGGAATATTATTATCTGTGGAACTGTCTCATCCGAATCCAAATCCGACATTATTTTAGTAAATGAAATATTTGGGCAATTGGAGTCAATGTGCATGAAACAGTCACGACAAAGAAAAGTGGATAAAAAACTCAGAAAATATACAACTTCTACTCGTCGCTCTGAAAAGCACAGAAACGAAAACCGCAATTTTAACGAATGGTAAGAAATTGAGAAACAAGACCAATTACAACAACATTTATGTCCAAGATGACAAATCCATAAACGCAAGACTTGAAGAGTATTGCTTACGATATGAACTCCGAAATAGACGTATCGAGAACCCTCGAAAAACATTTTTCATCAGGAACTTTAAGATCATCAAAAAGAACTATAGTAAAATGAACAAATGACTATATCCAGGATTGACAAGCCAACCAGATCAATTTCAGCAACCCACCGATTCTCTATCACCCTTTTTTATAGTTCTTAATTTCCCGTTCTCTCAAAAACTATAGATAGGTTGCGTATGCTAAGTCTACAAGAAGAACTCACCCTTTTTGCTGTTTCCGAGTCGTGGTTAACAGACGAAGATTTCTACTACAATTATCTATCAAATTATTGTCCCCCTTTCAGATGAGACAGAATCAATCGACCGGGTGGTAGTGTAATACTCTACCCTCACAAATCAATTGGGCAAGGCACGTTCTCATACACAATATAAGCCCATTGAAATTAAAGCAATTTTTAGTTCATTTTCAGAAAATCTAAGCTGCTGTTGGTGTCCTTTATATACCACCCAGTCTCCCAAATCCAACTAATGAAAGCATTAACCACTTTATTGTGGACAGCATTGACAATGCTCTCAATATCCATCCAAACAGCAACATTTTCGTATGTGGTGATTTTAATTTATCTTTCTTATCTAGCCAACTACAGGATATCTGTTGCTCTGTCAATCTCAAGAACCTGGTAAATTGCAACACTATCACATTTTCTTCTCTTGATGTCACACTTGTTCCATCTGACCTAGTAGACAGCTATCATCCCATCACGTGCAAAGCCCCCATTGGTATGTCTGATCACTTTTCGTTCATTGCGCCACCCCTGTTGCAATCCAAACTCACTTTTCCTCAGCAAAGAGTCTTCGACCTCAGAGTCATTAATATTGTCTCTTTTATTTGCCATCTGAGTTGCCAGCCTTGGCATGAAATTTACGCCGTCAACGACGTCAATACTTTCTACAATATACTTAACTCCTCAATCTGTACGTGACACTGATCCCCAATGGCTTACGAACACATTTCGCGATATAAGGTGCAAAAAAGAAGACGCTTTCTCGTCTAATGACCTCATCCTCTGGAAAGAATCCTCGCAGAAACTCGGTGACGCTATCATTACCGCTAAGAGAATTTGCATATCTTCTGCTCAAAATGCTCGCGATACATGGAAACCTTTTACTTCCTTTTCCAAAGGAATCTCCAAAGCTCCCATATCCAATCTAATCAAAAATTACTCCCATGCTGAAGAAGCTCTCAATTGTGGAATCACTAGGTTGAATCTAGAGAGAACTATGCCAGAGGACTTAATGTCAAAGCAGAAGGTCGCTTAGGTGAACATTAACTAGAGCAACAGCGATTGTAACTAAGTAACAAGAGAACACAATTGAATTGAACTTTTTTCTCTATTTACAGATGCGTTGGTGTGTCTTATATACAATGCGTATTAACAATTTGTACAAGCATACAAACAACTAGTCACTAGTAAGCACGAAAAGCGCGTGAGCTGGCCGATACTAGAAAACAGTACCTGCCGATGCTACACAATGATATCGCCAGTGTTTTTAAGAAGAACATTGCTGCTAATAAAGCAGACTACACGCCGTATCCGAGTTGTCTGTCTGAGTTCGGTTTAGTCTCTCCGATCTAGGTTTTTAATTATCTAGATTCCATTAAAAGCCATAGCACAGGTAGTGACGGAATTCCTAAAAAACTTCACAAAGCTGCAGCACATATAATCTCTGAGCCTCTTTGTAATATGAGTAACACCTCTTTCATGACCGCACTTTTCCTGACGCTTACAAAGCCGCCAGAGTCAGCCCACAGTCAATGAATTACGTTCGATTTCTCTTCGGGCTGTTCTTTCAAAATGCTTAGAACACTGTGCCCTGAAGACTCGTAATGACATGATTCTTCCTTACATCGATCAGAACTAATTCGCGTACCAGAAAGGCAAATTTACATGTGTAGCACTTATGTGTCTCCTGGACGAGATTTCTACAATCCTCGATGAAGGTGACGATGTTCTTCTGCAGGCCTTTGACCTCAGCAAAGCATTTGATACCATCCCACATCACAAATTGTGCCATAAGCTGAGTCGTATTCTTCCCTCTGTATCCTGGATTGAGTAAAGAATTACCTCTTTGGCTGGAGATTTTATGTTCACTATCTGGGAGTAAGCAGTGGTTATGTCAATATCTCCAGCGGAGTCCCATTTAAGGCTCCCTAGTCGGCCCTCTCCTATTCATAATTTACATGGCCGATCTTCATGCCAAGAAGTCTTATATTGTCAAATATGCCGATGACATAAATTCCGTGGTTCGCATTAAAAAGGGCTGTACTTCCATAGCCACATATGCTCCACTGATTGCGCATTTTTGTGAGCATAACATACTTTCTCTAAACAAAAAGAAATCTCAACAAATGATTATATCTAGCTCACGTACACTTCCAACTTATCCCCTGCCCGATGACATACCAATCGTGAATTCAATGTGATATTAAGCCCAACCTTACTTGGAACCGATATTTTGACTCAATCTGCAGAAAAACTGTTTCTCGGATAGCAGTGCTAAGGCAATTGGCCTCCTCATGCCCTGAAGATGCTTTGAATTCCATAATCACAGCATCGATTCTCTCAATTTTCGACCATTGTTCACCAGTACTGACCGGAGCTATGGCAAAAAATTTATCAAAGGGCCAAAGAATTCTCAACCGAGCTGCTAGTATCACCACTAAAAGCCGGGAGAAAGTTTTTCCCTATTGTCTTGCTCAGCGCATCAAAGAAAACGCTACCAATTTATTATCCCAGAAAGGAGCCGTACCGGGAGATATCACAGACCTTTCTCGAGACTGACCGTGCATGTGAAGCAATTCATACCCTCGACTGTAAAACTGATTAGTGGGTAAAATTGTATTTTTACGCTTTGTTACTGTTTTCCTACCCTTTACATCCACAAACCGAGCAAAGGCAAATCTGTTCAACAAATGCAATGTTTTTATTCCTGAGTCCTTCGAATTTCACTCGGCCAACACCGAAAGACATTTTTTCCTAGCCGATCTTTGTATCACCACAGATCAAATCGAGACTCTGCTCCGTGGTGTCCCTGATACCACTGCAGTCTGTGCTGATGACATTCCTCCCTTCATTTTTAAAAATTTATCTGGCATTCTTGCTCCTCTGGTACATATACTCTTTTCGCATATAATCCAATCGCGCACCTGGCCTGATGTGTGGAAACTGCTCATGTCACACCAATACATAATTCAGGCGATAACTCTGATATCCGAAACGAGACTCATCAGTATTTTACCAAAAATTTCTCTTTTCGATTTATTTACAATAAAGTTAAGCATCTCCTCTCCGACTCTCAGCATAGTTTGCGGCCCTGCCGGGGAACCCACACTCAGCTTCTTACCTTCGTGAACACACTTTATCACTCAAATGATTCCAACTCTGATTTCCACGCCATTTATTTCGACATCCGAAAAACCTTTGATTCAATATCCCATAAACTGCTACTTTCTAAGTTAGCCGACATGGGCTTCGCTGATGACATCCTTTCCCTGCTCTCTTCCTACTTATCCAATCGCGTCCAATGTGTTAAAATAAAGAATACTCTTTCTAACCCTGGGAATGTGCTGAGTGGTGTCCCCCAGGGCAGTGTCCTCGGGCCCCTGATGTTTCTCCTATTTATAAATGACATCCCTGACGCTGTTAGGTATTCAAATTTCAAGCTGTTTGCCGATGATCTCAAACTGTATCACAATTCGTTATCTGAGTTACAGCGTGACATCGATTCCGTCTATACACTGACTCTTAGAAATGGGCTAAATTTTTATTGTGGGAAAACCTCACGCTCTGCGGTGAGGTAATTCGGCGCAGTAATGTCGTCAAAGATCTTGATGTTTATATCGATGCTACGCTATCATGGCAGTACCACGACGAAGTTAAACTCAAGGCCTCTGTTCGTCGTTTCCATAGAGTCAAACGATGTATTCCTTTTTCATCCCCCTTGCAGACGAAACTAGAAATGTATAGTGCCTGTGTCAAGCCAATTCTTTTGTACAACTCATTTATTTGGTGTCCCAATATAACTTGGTTGAAGAAACTCGAAAAATTCCAAATGAAAGTTTTAAAATGGGTTTGCGGTACCAGTTCATATCAGAATCAACTCGTTCAGTTAAAGACCCTGCCTATTTGTTACCACCTGATTTATTCTGACATTCTTCTTTTACACAAACTTATCAACCGTAAATTCGACCTTGAGGTAGCCAACTATGTTGTGCTATCTGAAGGGAGAAGTGGC
>CABFPE010000121.1:73296-120278 GCA_900660155.1 Hofstenia miamia | reverse complement strand
ATGTAGGGATTGACGCTAGGGCAGATGTCTTTCAGCCCTTTAAGAATACTGCTGTGTGACACGTTATCGAAAGCCTTGGACATATCCAAAGCTATTATCCGGACTTATTCATGTGATTTGGCTAGTTTGTAGACATCATTTAAAATCTTTATGCCAGCACCTGTGGTGGATCCACACTTTCTAAAACCAAATTGAGTTGATTTCAGTGATATTTGATATGCTTCGTCTACAAAGGTTTTGATGACTATACATTCACAACACCTCACTAAAATATTGGTGACGGAGATCGGGTGATAATCTTTCATCTGCTTTGGTGTTGATACCTTCGCAACAGGTATTATTTTAGATATTTTCCAACACTGTGGGAAAACTCCTGAGGAAATCGAACAATTAATGATGTGGCAAACTGGTCCTGCCAACCAGGCTGCATTATCTCGGAGAATCCAATAAGGGAGATTATCAGGCCCCATTGAAGTCTTTGCTATATTTTTTAGGAACCGATACGTTAAAAATTCATTCACTGACGGCACATCAGCACCTTCTGTAGAAAGCATTGTAAAAACCTCTTCCGAGCCTGTTGAAATACTGTTGTAGAAGGAGTTCAATTCACTAGCTGGGTAAATGGAAGACGTGGGAGCAGCCCTACGTTTCCCGAGCAGCTGATTAATATGGTCCCACCATGCACGAGAGCCTTTTCTATGGTTTCTCTTCACATTTTTAATGATAGCTTCTCTGATCTGTTTTGCGATAGCATTCGCTTCAGCTAGCTTGCCCACTCGTACAAGCTTGTTCTTTCTTCGCTGCAAAATTTTTGTGAGGGGAGATGCAGAGGGAGGGTCTTTGTTTGACATCGTGATCTTGCGCTCTGGACAAGAAGAAGTGAAAATTGTCTGCAACATTTCAGTTAAATGATCACAGCAGAAGTCAGCATCGGTGATACTGTACAGCCAGGTGAAATCTGCGTCTCGAATCATTCGTGAAGCGACATCCTTATACTTTTGCCTCTGGTCACGAAATACCACGGTTCGTTTGATTCGTTGGCTCCGGGTATAGGAACAAATTATTCCCATATGGTCAGTAGCAAGTGTAGGCTGAAAGAGAGAGAATTGTCCCAGGGAATGTGGATCGTTGCAAAGGATCTTGTCGAGGCATTTGGCTTTTCGAGTCTTAAGCTTGGTGTCCATAACCAACCCACATTCTGAGGCCACAGAGGAAATGTCAAAATCGTTGAAATCCCCACAGACGACAATATTGCGATTTGGCGAAGAAATTAATTGTGAGTCAATGCCTTCACGTAAATGCACTGAGAGCAGAGATTGATTGTTGTGCCTCGGCGGCACGTATACCACAACTAAGAGCAGGTTTAAGTCAGTAACATCCAGCCATAATATCTCAAATGATTCCCAGTTATCGATACAAAGGCGTCTGATAGATAAGTCTGTTGAGGCATAAACACAAACACCTCCTCCATAAGCTTTTTCAGAGTTGCTACTTGTTCGGTCATGTCTAAGTAGCTGATATCCACGAATGGTCACATTTCCATCTGTGATACGTTCATCCAGCCATGTTTCAGTCACACAGCAGATTTGAATAGAGTTTGCGTTCAGATCGTTTTCAATCTGGATTAGTGCATTGGGCTTTTTGATAGATCTGGCGTTTAAAAGAAGAAAGTTGCATTTCTCTAGTCATAATTTAACTTCTTCGTTGTCAACAAAGAGCTTCAAATCTCTTATTCGAATTGACGACTTGGGAACATTCTGATTGTTAATCATCTCAAATCGCTTTTTCAGAATTTTCCGTTCCAGATGCATTTCCTCGGAAGTGAGCTCCCTTGAGATGAATACGTTCTTCTGGACATGGTTTTTCATCATATAAGCTTTTGCTAGCACCCTTCGTATAACCCATGGATTGGACATTTTGACGATAACAGTTCTGTTCATGTTTTGCTGGTACCTTCCCGTCCTGTAGACGTCCATGATTGATGCACATGCTTCCCGATCAAGGAAGCCTATGAGATCACTTACAGTTTCTTTTTCAGCATCCAATCGCTCGGCTGCAGTACTGCCTGTTACCTCGGGAAGATTTTGTATGCGAATTCCAAGCAGCTTCTTCAAACTCGATGATGACTCAGACTTCGGCGCGGCAGTTTTTATACTCTGAATTGCTATGTCAAGCTGCTCTTTTGTAATGTTGGACGCCTGCTTTCCAGACTTATCAACCATCTTTGCTAAATCCGTAGATAGAGAACTGACAGCAGATTTCAAATCACTTATTTCGGAGGTGATGTCAATGGTGGAGGATACAATCTGCTTGGCGGGCTTGATACAGTTCTTGCAGAACCACAGACACCCAGTTATTGCTGTCAACAATTCGAGTATATCAGCAGGGATATCAGTGCATCCTTGATGAAACCATTGGCAGCATCGATCGCATTGTATTCCAGCATCCGCTTTCTTGACACCTTTGGAACACTCCATGCAGATATCACCCTTACTCTTCAAAATAAAATCACCATTTTCATCAATTCCAATAATTTCTTTTTTCTTTTTTGTTTTCATTATTAATATCTAGTGATCAGCAATGCGAATATATTCTTTTTTCTTTCAAAGTTAAATATGATTTTAAATATTAAGTTAAATATTTTCCAACCATACAATTTCCATTCTTATAGCGTGAAATTTTTTTAATGAAGTTTTTAAAGTCTAGGAGAATATGAAGAAATAAATTTGCCCTATAAATCTAAGCTTCCGAAGGTACGAAATTCAACTGATTTCTCTGTCAGATGTTACAAGTTGTGAAATTTAAGATCTATTAACAGTCTAAAAATAAATTCAGCGGACCTTCGTGCATACCAACTTGGTTTCTAAAAGATACATGTATATTTATTTCGGAGCCTCTTTGTTACATTATGAATGCTTGTTTGAAACAATCTATTTTTCTTGAAGACTTACAAATGGCCAAAATAACTCCTGTTTATAAAAAAGGAGATCCTGGAAACTGTAAATTATAGACCAATTTCTACATATCCAATTAGTAAAATTTTGGAGTGTTTATTAACCACCAACCCAATGAGCACCTAAATAAATATAATCTTTACTCTAACACTTAATATGGTTTTCGCAAAGCCATTTCTACTAACAATGCTGTTATGTGCTACTGAAAAATGGGGGAAAAGTACTGATAATAACGAATTTACAACAATTGCATGTCCTGATCTTTCTAAAGCGTTTGATTCTATCGACCATGATATTTTACTAGCAAAACTCATTTCAATTTTCTACTCAACGCTTGGCTCTTTTATCTAATCATTTACGTAATGGAAAACAATGAGTTAGACTCAATGAAACTTATTCAAATTGGATTGAAATCAAGAGGTGTTCCACAGGGAACAAATTTAGGACCCTTGCTTTTTAACATGTATGTTAATGACTTAGTAATTACACTAATTGGCACGAAGCACAATAAAAGAAACCTGTATCAAATCGTTGAGGATGATTTTCATCAACAGTTCATAAGGATGGTATGGAATGTTCAAAATAATGACGGGCACCCCTTGCACGCTGAGCTTGAACATTTCGTAGCAATACAGAAACACGACAAAAGTACGTGATGCCGCAGATGAAGACCCACCTGTACCAAGTTTCTATTATTCCTTCAATGCTTAGATACATTATCTAAGCCTCGTTGCATCGTGTGTATGTACCTTCTATGTCTGATGTTTAGCGCATCCTTTCCATTCACATTATCATGTAGTTGTATTCTGTACGGGAAATAAAACGATTATAATAATAAATAATAATAATAAACTTTAATTAAGCTTACAATACAGTAAACTACACTACAAAACTAAAAAATAAAAATAATTAATAACAAGAGAAATATCGAACTGGGAATATGGTCTTTGATGAGAATAATTTCATTGGATTGTTTTTTCTTAATTTTAATGTAGCGTATTCAGTTCTTTTGCTAATGAATTGTTTTAGTGGATGTTTTTGAGAGTATTCAATGTGTTGATGTAATGCTTTGTCTTTTGCTTTAATAATGATAAAAATATTTAATTTTTTAGTAATAATTTTATATTTAAACGCTTTCTTGTATATGTTGTTAAGTTTAGATAAAGATGTTTCTGATTCATCTATATATACTTGTATGCCGTAAATTATGATAGAATTAATTAGGGAATTAAATAAAATTTCAGTTTCATCTTGATTTAAAAATCTTTTTACTTTTAATATTATATAGAAATTTCTCATTGATCTTTTATAAACTTGAGCAATATGTTTTATTAAATGAAAGCTTATTATTTATGGTAAATCCAAGATATTTCATTGTTGTTACTGAGGAATAGCAATCAATTTTAGATATATTATCAACAAATTTTCTCTTCAATGCGCTGATGACACTATTCTAATAAATCGATTGCAAATGTAATCGAAATAATTGAAGATAGTTGTACTCGAGTATATAAGTTGTTCTCAGCATAAGTTGAATTATAATGCCACCTAATTAGATCAAGTGGAAAATTTCAAATACTTGGTAATTGAGCATTTTTAAGGATTTTTAATAATATTAACAAAAACATTCAAATATATTTCGACTTACAAAGTCATCGTCAGTTTTACAAATAATTCCCTCTAAATTTACTTGATTTTATTATTATATTTTATTTCACTAAATCTTAATTATTGGTAACAATAGTTTATGTATATAATCTTCTTTCGTATTTGGTTGAAATGATCTTATTAAAATGCTTTCAGTGATTTTAAGATATTTTGTATCGGTATTCTTTAAAATTGTTACATCATAACTTAGTCCACAATTTTTAAGGTGTTTTGAAATGGTTGAATTAGTTTCATGTTCTTTTGTTCTTCTGCTTAGTTGACGACCACAATATCCGATATAATCCTCACCACAGGTGCATTGAATCTTATAAATTACATTAGATTTATCGGACATGCTAGTTGTTGATTTAAGGCCAAGCTTTGCATTAAGTTTGTGGATCTTTTAAACAAATCTTACTTGGTAATTACATACCATTCATTATTTATTTTTTAAAAGCCATTTAATATCATCATCAAACGAATGGCTATTCCAATTTAAGCATTCAGTAATATATCTCAGAGGCTACCTGCAAGAATAAAATTAAATTGACACATGTTATTAGTCTTAAGTCATTTTTATTATGACAGTGTGCTTTATACGGTACGGATGCGAATGAAAATTTCCTTAAAGAAATTAATACACAGTTGAAATGCTAAATGAAGCTTGCAACGAACAAATATTCACGTTTTTGCTGTAGTAAGCAATAAGTATTGATGATTTTTCTCTTGGTTTCTTTAAATTGTGAATTAATTACTGATCTTTGAAATTTTTCACATCATTGATTCTAAAGCATCCATTTTTTGGATTTGAAAATTTTAAAAACTTTTATCCATCCTTCATAATTTTGCCTGTTTTCCTGTTTTTGAAAATATTTCTTATTCATGGGTAATTATTCAAAAAGATTTATACAATTTCTTATAATCTGAATACTTTTGTACTACCATGCTATTTCCTTGATTTTTGGACTGAATGTTTCAGTGATTTTATGACATTTTGCATATTAATGAGGTAAATAAGTCGTTCGATATGCATATTTATGCAAATTAGCAATTAGTTGTAAAGTTAATGCTAAAAAATTAATTTAGTTGTATAGAGAATTTTATTCTCTACAAAGAGGTAAAATATAACATAACTACTTCAGTTATACAGATATTACCGTTTATAATTTAGCCATATTATATCCTTTAATTTAGTGGTTACCACGGTAACTAGAACGGAAAATAATTGTTCAAAACAAATTTCCACAATTTCCAACTTGCTTTATCATATAAGCCTAATATTGTCATTACAATTTATGTAAAAGCTGAAACAGATGCTGAATCTCGAAAAATATCTAAATATTGACATTGTTCAACAAGGCTACATATTTTAACCTCTGAACGCAAGGCGGTGCAGACAAATTAACTGGAGACTTTATTTCCCAACATTGGCAAGTCCCTAATATTTTCATCAAAGGAACCACGTGCGGCAGAGTATTTTAAACAACGTTTGAGTATTATAATTCAGCAGACAAATGCCGCTTGTATTTTGGGGACAATAGAAGATGAAACTTTATTAGAAGAATTGTTTTGTGTCTTCTAGATAGATTGGACATTAAGTAAAAAAGAATATTTAGGAAATAATCACAAGCATCGACTTGCTCATATAATTAAAACTTTTTGATTTAATGTAAAGGAAAAGACAAATGCTAAATTGAAGAAAAAAGTGGTACAGGAATGACGTCTAGTAAATAAAGCAAGCCCGAGGAAAAATGCAAATTTTATGGAGCTCATTAAAAAAATGCAAATATTGTCAATTCAAGTCTTTCATTTAAAGATGATTTATAATTTGATCTATAATTCCGATTACTAAATAGTTATTGTACATACATAGATTTGTATTTAAAAATAGCGATTTGGAAATTTATGTAATTTGAATTTTAGATTTTTCTCGATTGGTGCCCCTTTAACAACATTGTATAGGATTGGAAACAATTTTGTATTCCTACAATAAGATAAATTTTCCTAATCTCGATAAAATAACGGTTTCATTACACTTTATTATGTTGTTATGGGTGCCTTTAATGTGTGGTGTGAAACTGAGACTGAGATGATAAGATGACGTGACAAATCTTGCTGAATCCTAATGAGACAAGAATCGGACGGCAATAGGTAATAAGTAGAACAGATGGCCTTTCTCAATTTTGTTCTGCCCGCACCCATTGTATGTACGTCAGAACTGCATGTAGTTTTACTGAACTAATATTACAAATAAATTAAGAAATTGCGCCCACCCCAATCAAAAGTCCAGTATGGTCGGGGTAAAAAAAATTGGGTAGAGGCGCCGCTGACCAGACCATTGTTTTAAGTTTCCTTACTTGGTTCGTGTTCCGTATTTTTTGTAATTTCTAAACATATACTCTTTTCTACTCAACGCTTGGCTCTTTTATCTAATCATTTACGTAATGGAAAACAATGAGTTAGACTCAATGAAACTTATTCAAATTGGATTGAAATCAAGAGGTGTTCCACAGGGAACAAATTTAGGACCCTTGCTTCCATATTGCATTTATATTGGTGTTGCTGCCTCTTTCCCATGCATTGCTTTAAATGGTGTTACTTATGTTGTTGAATGTTTGGTCGTATTATAGAAGCATTCTATCATTTCTATTACATCTCTCCAATTTTTTCCGCCTACTCTTATCAGCTTGATAATTGTTGTTAAGTGATTCGACTGCTCCAATTGCCTGAGGGTGATATCCTGTAGTTTTCTCATATTCTAGCAGCTTTGTTAATTCTTCAAACAATTTGCTTTCGAAATGTGTTCCCCTACCTGATATGGTTTCCATTAGTCCAAATTTATTTATCCATTAATTTACTACTTTTTCAGATATCAATTTTGCGGTTGTAGATTTCACTGTTATAATTTTGCAATATTTGGTGAATTTATTCACCATGACTAGTGCAAATTGGTAAACCTCATCAGCCTTCAACAATTGTTCCAAATTTAAGTGTACTATCTCAATGATTTTATCTAGCAGTGCTGTTTGTTTCAGAAAATGCAGTTTGTTAGTCAGTAGGCATTCTGTGTATTTATCTACTACTTTCCTGAAATTGATACTTTGTATTAAAGGTGATTTCAGTTGGTTTATTCCGAAGTGGCCGTTGGTATGCATCTTTCTGACCAGCTTTCTGCTAAAATATTCTTGTCCTGCTATTTGTAGGGTTTCCCTTCCTACATATAGTAGTCCGTTTTTATTTATTTTCCATCTGTATCTATTAGCTTCCTTGTTTATCAACTTCTCTGGTTGTTTTAATCTTAGTATCATTTCTTTGAGTATACACTCATCTTATTTTTCAATAATTTCCTCTTGTGATATTTCTTCCTTTATTGTTATCAGTAATAACGTTTTGTCGGCATTTATGTTGGTTAAATTCTCGGATTTGGTGTGTTGTAAAAATTCAAATTTTTTCTTTCCAACTCATAGTTCTCTTCAGATGTTTGTTTTCTGCAAAATAAGTGTATTGATTATTCTTTACTATTTTTTATTTTCCTAAACACGCTCCTATTACTACATTACTTGTAGTGCAATATAGTATGAATGGTTTATCTTAGTCAGGCGCATTTAGTGATGGCAACTTTGCTAGTTCTTCTTTCACTTTATCCAGTTCTTTCTCTTTCCATATCCATGCAAATTGTGTGAATTATAAAACTAAAGCAAAAATGTATTCTTGTCAAGAAATTATAGCACTATAAAATTTAGTCAATCAACGGGGAAACAACCCAAATTGCACAGAAGAAGCATATATAGAATGTTGTTCCCGTGACAGAGGGGTACGGCAGCCCACAATTCAGGCAATCGGGTCAAAAGTGTGATACGTGTAACTTGGATAAGTTTTGACCTTGTGACCCAGCGATATTTGATAACAATGCAAAATACAACAAGTCATATTATATATAGATAAAATTTAATATTGTTTCGAACAGCTATTATTAGTTTTTCTAGCTAAATTCAACTAATTCATACCCAAACCATTAGACTGATGCAAACATCTCAAGAAATTTGAATAATTATAATTGTACACCACTAAGCGGAGTGAAACTAAATGGATTTGTTTAAAAATATGTGTTGTGCGATAATTTAACTGGCAAGTACATTACATGCTTTACAACAAAGTGAAATTGCGCTATTTAAACAAGAAGGCTTAGTCAGCAACAAATCATCGTAGACGGTTTTATGGAATAATATGTTTTGGTGTAAAACGTGTTCGAAATAGTTTCTGTTATCAAATGATTTGCAAAGACACATGATTTATTTTTTTGTACTATAAAATAATTTTTTATTTTCAAACTTTTCAAGGGTTTCAGACAAAGCTGAACTGACTATGGTACGGCTATAAAAATTGTAAATCATACCCTAATATATATACGCAAATGGACGAAGTGCAGCTCATGAATTTATTAATTCACAATCCATTCTCTGCAACATCTATCACATGTCTTATTTCTAAATTTGAAAAAAAACTTATAGTCTTCATGATGAGCCTGGTAAAGGACGAAATCGTTGGAAGAAAAACGCGTACCATTCGTACAGGAAGCTATCAGTGTTGCTCAATCAGCGAGTTCCTTACAACCATCCAGCTGCAGCACTGTCTCCTCATTAAGTGGAATTCCGAAATCAACTGTTCAGACAATTTTGCATGGAAAAATGGGCTTGTATCCTTATCGTATCTCAATGCACCAAAAACGACTGCAATCTGGGCGAGGGTTGCTGGATAATCATCAAAAAGTGGCAGACATTATCTGGAGTGACGAAGCTATCTTCTCATTGGATAGATCTGTAAACCGCCACAATTGTGTCATCTGGGCTACAGAAAAGCCTATAATAACCTTGTCACAATCACTACACTCACCACGTGTTGTTGCTTGGGCAGCATTTTCATGCCACTATAAATTTGACATTTTCTGAGAATGGTGAAAATTCTCACCAAATACTTACGCATTATTTCATACCACAGTGTAGGACGACAGGTGCATATCGTACAGATATTTACCAGCAGGATGGGACACCGCCTCATTTTGCTCGCCCAGTCACAGCAGCATTAAAAGAACACTTTCCTGACAGAGTCATTGGCCGTGGTTACAACATTCCCTGGTCTGCAAGATCGCCTGACCTAACACCACTAGATTACTGGCTTTGGGCTGTATTGAAAACTACTGAGTCTACCACAATAAGAACCAAACATGATTGATGATTTGAAGAGTAAAATTGTTCAGGTATACTCAGAAATAACACAAGAAGAAATTCAAAATGCTGTCGCATGGATCATTTATTTGCTGAAAATGGAGATATTTTTGTACATTTTTATGATTTAGTGATCCTCATGTTATTTGTTCTGTTGTTGTAAACAATGGGTCGATTTGGATTTCTAGCTTTTTTACACTGTTTCATATAACTGCGCCAATTACAGGACGTCTGTATATATATATATATATATATATATATACAAGTTGACTAAGCATATAGATGCAATTCATTTGGAAAATTATATTAACAAATCGTAATCAACGAATACAAATTCAGAAACAGAATTTTTCTTATGGAATATTTCATTTTATCATTGAGATTAGCAAAGAAATATATTTTTCAAATTGAAACTCAATAAACCTTTACTCTGTTAATGTAGCGCGGTATTTGTGTCATTTTTTTAACTTGTTTTCACTTCAATTATAGTCTACTATGCATCTTTGCTTTTCATTTTGGGGTTTGTATTAAATATATTAAACATATACAGAAGAACATAATGCATTACGTTTAGAATGAGAAATTGAATTGTATTCTACTATATTTGGAAAATAACGGACAGATATTTTTGTGTCGTGTAAATATCTTATGCAGAAGTATATGCTACAAGACGAACAGGCATTAAGTTAACTACATTATAGAAACCCCTGATAGTGGTAGTGTATACAGCACGGTGAATTATTTTGTAATATTTAATACTTTCATGGTCAAACTTTTCTTATAAGAAGTCCATCCCTGGTAATAGGACTAACTGTACATAAAAATTGTATGCATGAACATCGACTTAAGGCAACAGGACATCGTACCATTCTTTTGGTTTGAACCTTTTTACTTTGCACCTTTAATTCTTTTACTTGCCTTAATATCTGTATTTAGTATCTTGAACCGGTTTTTTTCTGTGGAGTATTAAAAAAAGATCTTTGGGAGCATGTGCTTGTCTTCCACGTAGCATGCAGCATTTTGGTTCACTCTGCTTCTATCCTGATCAATTTCTAAAAGATTAGACTCAACAACACAGTTGAACTCTACCTGACTGCAATAGCAAGAAATGCTGATCAATTAGATATAAATATTTCATATGCACATTTATATTACTGCATAATTACAATACACTGCTAAATATTTAGAAATTTCAATTTAATCTTAATTTTGAAGTTATTTAGAAGTATGACCCGCGACGGTGCAATGCGGGTACTGAATTTCAAATACCGTATTCACTCAATTAAACAACACTAATAGAAAGTCAGTTTGGTGATTGACATTTTTTGGCTTAATTACTTGTAATTGTCTGGTGACATTTAGAAAATAGCGAGTGTGTTGCAGGTGACTGTGAACTTTTCTTACAGACATGTGGGTGCAGTGTGGTTGTAGGCCCACTCATTGTGGTTGTGGTGCAATGTGGTTACTAAAGAATTACACCTGCGTCCATCTATGGTAATTTTTAGGTATCGATTTCTAAACACCATTGGACAATATATATTCATGTCCTCCAACTCTGTGATCTTTGAGGCACTAAATTTATACCACCCTGTATATGTTGTTGCTATACATTTGCAAGATATTTTATTATTATTATTTATATTAGAAAAAATTCTCGCAGCATAACTAATTAAATTTATTGAAGAAAATCGCATTTTATCAGAAAGTCAATACAATTTTATGCCAAATTTCAGCACGACAGGCGCAATTTTGTCAATTACAGAAAAAACAAAATGTAATTTAAATAAAAAATTTCCCACGGCAGTTACATTCCTTAATCTTAGTAAGGCTTTTAATTCAATGAACTCAATCAAATCAAGACTTTAGCAAAACAGTGATTAAATTTATTCTTAGTTTTTTGAATAATTGTAAGCAAAGAGTAAAAATTGATAGAATCTATTCAAACATTGTAACAATAAATTTGGGAGCTCCTCAAGGCACTGTACTTGGAACAAATATTTTTTCTCTTTGAATGATATCTCTGAGACAATTCCTAATGGAACTATATATCAATATGCAGATGATACATGTATATTAAGAACAGCTCAAAATCCTTATGAAGAAACTAGACAATTACGTGAAGACATTGAGGACCTAATTTAATATTTTAATAGAAGTAAATTGAGAATTAATGCAGATACGACACAATTTCCTATCTTTTCACCGAATGATCATAAAAAAAATTCCCAAAATATTTGCATTAAAGTATGTAACAATGAAATTAAGCAAAGTAATTCCACTAATTATCTAGGAGTACTGGATCAATAGAAAATTTAAATTGAAATTTCGAAAAATGGCGGCTGGTGTAAAATACTAATTTCACCTTAGGCAAATAGGGAGATCATTTCATACAGAATTAATACACTCATTTGTTTTAAGTCAATTCAATATTTGTTCCTTTGTTTTTCAAAGTATCAATGCTTGCAATAGGTCATCCTTAGCAAAAGTCTATAATTGGGGATTAAGATCGCCAAATTTTATTGATAAGCATCAGTCAATCAATGAACTTTGATCATCTTACAATATTTTGTCTCCACTTTATTCTATTCAATATTAATCTTTGTGTTTAAATCATAAGTTCATAAATGGACGCAATTCACTAAATTTCTTACAGCATTATATCATATTCAATCAAAGAACAAATAAAATTTGCAATAAAATTAACCGTCAACATCCTTATTATGGAGGATGTCTGTAAATTTGTCCAAAACAACACCCTGGGGATTAAGAGGTAGTTGGAGTGATGGTCAGAGTTATTCCATAGGAAGCACCCTTCATATTTTAAAGAAATATGGTTTATTTGTGAAAAACATCTCCTAAATTCACATCATATCAAATCAAGATTATGCTGGGGTCATGATAAAATTAACAACTGTGAAAAAGTCTGGTGCAATGTTGTATTTTCAGTTGAAAGTCGAATACAATTTCAATCAGGACAAATGCAATTTACAAGGAGACCTAGGGGTCGAGCATATTGATTCAAGCCATGATATTTAGCTAAAAATATCCCTGGTTGACAAAATCAGTTATGGTATTTGGAGCAATATGGAGTTCTGGAAAAATTGGATAAAGTGATGGATGGAAAGCAAAATATTGAAATCTTGACGCCCATGTACTACCACTGCTGGATCAAAATTGCTTTCAGCAGCAATACAGCACACCTTGTCATAATTCCAAGCAAATTAAGGAACTTATAGTAAGAGAAGGAGTTATGCATCTGCCAGACTGGCCAAAGGGGTCTTTGGACATCAATATGATTGGGAATATATATGGGATTAGTAAAAGGGAATGATGGATAATCAAAAGATTATAGATAAAAATAATCTATGGCCATCAATAAAGGAAGATTTCTTTAACTTTCCTGGCAGGTACATTGTGAATTTGTTTAAGTCAATGTCAAAGACAGTACAAGAAATTGTCAAAAACAAAAGGTTACCCTATTAAATACTAAAAACCAATGTACTTAATTTGAATTTTGCTTTGTAGGTACTTATTATTCTTAATAACATTCAATTATTTTATATTTTATATCTTATGTACAACCTCTATGTTCAAGGCTGTATATGCACATAGTTTTGAGCAGATTCTGAACATAAGTTCCAAGAAAATATAAAAAAGGAAATGTAGAGGAAGTTATGTATTGAAAAATTAGATAATATCAATCTAAAGATTTAATATAAAGACATAAGCTAGTGCCTAACAATGAGGAAGAAAAAATTACAAAAAAATTGTTGGCCAGTAACTGTTTTGAAAAGCTCACTACAATCAAAAATAAATGGCCTTTTATGAACAAGTTCATGAACAGGAGTAAAGGGCTAGATACATCTCACAAGTTTATATGTTAACAAAAAAGTTGTCAGAATTCAAAAGAAAATTGTC
The DNA here is from genome assembly GCA_900660155.1 of Hofstenia miamia. Taxonomy (NCBI): domain Eukaryota; kingdom Metazoa; phylum Xenacoelomorpha; order Acoela; family Hofsteniidae; genus Hofstenia; species Hofstenia miamia. The sequence goes on along the minus strand of CABFPE010000121.1, from coordinate 106,534 downwards.
CATCATCTCAACTGCCCATTTATAGGGCAGGGTACATTTGATGGTACAGCAACAACAGTTAAACTTCATGAAAAGTCAACACTTCTTTGAGTTTCAATTTATAACTAAAAGAACTGTGCTTAAAACCATAACAAGCCTCAATGTAAATAAATCCTGTGTTGAAGGAAATATACCTATCCCAATTATATAAAAAAATTATTCAACAGTTTGTTGACCTGCCTCTATTTATTTTCAACTACTCAATATAACAGACAAAATTCCCAAAATAACTTAAATTGTCAGATATTTCACCAATCTTCAAAAAAGGAAACCCATTAGTTGCATTTAATTATTGGCCAATTTCAATCACAAACCCATTTGTGAAAATCTTCAAAAGAATCCTAAGTAATCAAATATATGCATGCCACAATAGTCATAATTATCAGAGCACTAGTTTTGATTTAGAGGTGAATATTCCATGACAGATATTTTGCTAATTGTAATTGGGGGCATCTGCCTTAACTTAAATAATGACTGTAGTATAGCAGCAGCTTTGCTGTACCTGAGCAATAAAGCCTCCAACAGTATGAACATAACATATAATGTCAAAAATTAACTGCATATGGTTTTGATAGCAATGGTGTAAAATTCATGTACTGCTTTCTAACAAAGAGAAAAATAATGTGTTAAAGTGGGAAATCTCTATTCTGAATATTAAACCCTAATAAAAGGAGTTCTATGTGAAACAGTGTTGGGCCCACTATTGTTTTCTATTTACATTAATAAGATAAGTAATCAAATCAGGCATTGTATGATTTTCCAATATGCTGATAATACATATAATTGCAAGTCCTCACATGGCTTCTAAGATTATTGAATCAAGCTTAGACAAGGTTATTAACTATTTCAACCAAAATCAATAAACAATAACCATAGAAAAAATACAATTCAAGATATTTTTTCCAAATAACTATAAGACTATAGCTATTGGAATAAATTTAAATTTCAGTAAAACAACAGTCCAACAATCCAGCACAATGTCATAATAATGGGTCCAAATCAATAACTCTTTGAACTTCAACAAATTTATAAGCAGCAAACTAAAAAAAGGAACCAAAGAATACAATACATCAACAAATTGAAAAAAATGCTGCAGGAAACATTTATTATATAATATTTTGTTATTGGCCCATTCTTGTATGAATGCACATTTTTTAATTCTAGAAATTTATTTGAAAATGGGGAATAAACATAATTAGAAACAAAAATAAAAAAGAAATAATGTGTAAATATCATCTAAGATCATTAGAAGCTCTTCAAAATATTAGATGTTTATCAATATTTTGGAAAAGAAAATTGAACATTTCTAATCATTTAAATCAAAGAACAATTACATTTGGTAAAACTAAGTATAATAGAAAAGTAATGAAGAACGGATTCCTAAATTATTCAATATCACTATGGAACAAACTGGATTACAGTACAAGAAGTGAAAAAAATTTTACAATATTTAAGAAGAAGTTGAAAAACATGATTACACAACAAAATATCAATTATCTGACTAATTATAGAATAAGATGTGCAACTCAAGAACAATAAGTAAAAATATTTTTTAAATTATATGTAATTTGTAAACATAACCAAGAAACAAACATTTACTGACATAACTAAATCATATTTATGTTCTTAATAAGTTTGTAAACTTAATACATGTATATGTACATGAGAACTTAAATATATGTTGTTGTTGTTGTTGTTGTTGTAAATAAATAGTGTCTATAACAGGGCTAAGTGGATGCTATTTAACATCAATAAACTAACTAATGGGTGTGTATGCTAAATCTAGACAAAATACATTATACTATTAAAAGCAGCAAAAGAAAAATAAGGCAGCCAATCAAATTTCTTCTTACACTCTATTATATACACCTCACAATAACACTGTATTAATATTACACTATAGTGCATTTGTGTTTTACAGCATGACAGAAAAAGAACTGCACAATCAAGTTAGCAAATTTTGGGATGTGCATTATGACAAAAATAAAATGTTTACTGTGAAACACTTCCTACATGAGGGTTATGCACAGTCAACCATTTACTCATTGTTAAAGAAGTTAGAAATGGGTCAGGATTTATCTCACAAAGCTGGGATTGGCAAACATAACAAAAAATTGAGCAATTCTCAATGTGCAAGTATCTGCAGGTGGCTGTCCAACAGACAGGGGGTTTCATTGCAACAAGAAGCAAAGAAATACAATGTTTGTGATAAAGCAATGAGAAATGTGCTGAAGGAACATGGACTTAAATGCTGTAAATGAATTAAAGCACCACAATATACTCCACAGCAAGAAAAAACAGCCAATGTACATGCTGGTAAATTACTTAGACTTTTAAGAGGAAAGAAGGTATTGATGGACAATGAGTCCAATTTCAAATTGAAATGTGATTTCCTACCAGGAAATGATCACATTTTTACATCCAATATGCATGCTGCTGCATCCTGTTAGAAATATTGAACTGAGAAGAAATTTCCAGTGCAACTGATGGTATGGGTGTGTGTTTCCAAGAATTCCATCAGTAAGCCCATTTTTCTTGAAAGGCCAAACAGTGTCAGTGCAGCTTTCTACCAGGAACATTGTGTAAGTGATGCACTGGTTCAATTCATACAAGACCACCATCAAGGCGATGACATCATGTTCTGGCCAGACCTGGCATCCACTCATTAAACTAATTCCCATTCATGCCTAAGTTATGCAACCCTCCAAACATTCCTCAATGCCATCCAATAGGGAATTTTTGGGCTCTCTCAAAGCCAAAGTGTATGAGGGAGGTTGGGAGGCCACAACCATTCTTCAATTGAAGCAAAGAATTATCAGATCATTAAGGCAGATGGATATGTCACAGTTGCTTGCTGATTTCAGTAGTGTCAAGAGATGACTGAGGATAGTGAATTGTGAAGGGCCATTGTCTCTCATTTGAAATATATTATTATATTAACACATATATTATGTTCTTATTTGATAATAAAGTTTTGGAAATCAATGTGTTAAAAGTTTTTAATGAAATTTTAAAATTGTCCTAAATATGCCATCAAATTTATGAGTTTAGCTACTATGTACAAACACCAAATAAGCTAACAGGCTCACTAAAATTTATGAACTCTATTGTAAAATATAATTTGTAAAACCCATTATGCATTGTAGCAGTATTAAGCTGATAAAAATATTATCAAAGTTATTTTTTATTAAGCAGAGCAAGGGAATGGAATAATTTAGATACAGATTTTAGATTATCAAAAAATAATAAAATATTCAAGAAATTTCTAAAACATAACTTTTTGAGCCACTAGAACATTGGCAATGCTTCTAAAAAATGCATGTAAGCATACCTTTGTCATTGAAGTATGAATGAATATGAGCTTGTGATTGTTTGTTATTATTATCATCAGGGTTTTTTAGTTGGGTTCAAGTTACTTAGTGTAGAATCACTCAGGGACATTGTGCCCATTAAATTTTTGTAATTTTCAGTGACGTCAGTATGATGTACTTTTATTTTCAAGTCTAAATCACAAAGCAAAAGTAATGTCCCCTCAATTGGTGCTAACATGTTATTATTGCTCAATTTAATTTGTGAGGGAAAATGTGATGTTTAAGTTGTAAACAAAGACAGGTAAAAACCATGATTTTGTATAAATATGAGGGAAAATGTAGAGAAAAGGCAATTGATGTTATTTCACTCAAACTGCATTTGCTTTTCTTTACTGTTATTATCATTATTACTTGGGTTATGATAATTGATTAAATTTCATGCAGCAACAATTTGGGAGTCACTCTTCTGTGCATGGATGATGATCTAGTTCTTAGACAGTAGCATCCCAAATTGTAGACCACATTAAGTTATGGATAGGGTTACATGTAGATATAATAAACCTTTCATTTGAATTCAACATCAACCTACACTTATAATCAATTACACTGGGATGATAATATGTGATTGGCTAGCATAAATGCATAGTAATTACATTCTATTATTACATGAGCTGAGAAATAAGAAAACCATTGAGATGTTTATTGTTTATTGAGGCAGATAATAATAAATGAGACAAATAGATTAGCACCTTTCAAGCAAGTTGACAAATCTCTCTTCTTGGACATCACTCTGGCTTGAAGCCATATAAATTGGTCATCCTGGATGTTTTCTTTCTAAACAGTTACTAGTAACATGGATGAATTACTGATGTTTTCTCTGGGCTGCTACAAGATGGTCACTTTTGCAACCTTCTGCTCTGCTGTGACATTAAGTTCCTCAGTGCTGTTCTAGTTCAAGCCTCTGATTCTACATTAGTACAAGATTAAGTTTTTATATTTTGAGGTTGCATTCAAGCATTTTTTAAAGACAATTTTAAGTTATATTAAGAATTTTCTTATTCTGAGTTTTGTTGGTGTAAAATACTATTTTTTATTATAATTCCAAATCTTGTAAGCTGAAAAATAATTATTTGTGATTTATGAAGAAATTGAAATTTATAATAATTCAAATTTTATGGTACATTCAAGTGGATTTTGATTAGGTTGAAGTTTGAGCATTGATGATTTGTTTTCTCAGTTTTTCCAATCAAATTTTATAAACGCATTAGAGTTCAAGTTCTTTTTAACAAACTGAGCACTTGAAAACCTTGATCAGTATTATGTTTATCTAATTGATAATCTTTTGGAAAGTGAAAATGTAAGTATTTTGTAATATTTTTATAAGCATAGAGCAAAATTCACATTGAGTGGAAGTCAATGTGTTGGAATTGAATAGCATAAGTATGTATTTAAATCAGAATAGACATGAAATGTCAAGTCTACTGATCAGTCCTAGATTATAAACATGTTTAATTAGCTTAATGATAACATATATGCAGCTTACTGTGTGCTGGAATAATCAAATCTGATTACAATACATCTTTTATTAAATTGTATCTGACTATGCTTTTCATTCCAGATAATATTTCATTGGTAACAGATACCTACATCCATTTTTACATGATGCATCACATGAAACACAGGCCTATATTTGACATTAACTTTATTTGATTTTAATTAATAAATGTTTTCATAATAATTTTGAGTACAAATTTATAGATATAATATAATATTTTTCAAAGCTAAATAATAAAAATTATTGGTCTGTTAAAAATGACATAAAATTTTCCATTAATTTTATACCACTCTTTTAATGCATCTCAGCAAAATATAATATTGGGGTTGTAGTATGTTTTCAATATGTATAGTATATGGTTTCAATAATGTAAAATTCTCCAGCTTAACTGTAGGGTAAAGCATAAAGTAAAGTAGTTTAAACAGAAGCAAGATAACTAATCTCTTTATATGTGTGAAGGTCTGAGAATAAAGCTGTGATCCACTTCACAGTTCTCAGATGAACTTACCTTGAATTACTTAAATACCATGAATCTAATAACAAAGTAAAGTATTTTAAAACTTGCAATAATTTCTCTATTATTGTAGCATCAGCTGGTAGTTGTTATTATTTATTGGCCAGACCTTGCACTTGAACTGATTCTATATGGTGACCCTCAGGTGATGCAGAACATTCTGATGCCTCTCTGCAAGATTATCCCAATCAATAGGAGTAAGCTGAGTTAGTTTTTGCATGTTTGAGTGAGGAGCTGTTGAATGATGCTGCAATGCCAAAAGATGGCTTTTATCTGTTGTTCTCAGTCATCACTGGCCACACTCCCTAATGGACCTTGTTTCAAAGGTTAAATCCAATGCCTCTCCACAAGATTAACCCAATTGATAGGAGTCAGCTGAGTCTACACCTTAGTTTTTGCATGATTGAGCAAAGAGCTGTCAAATGGATCCTTTTGGGCTGGATCCTTGTCCATGGGGTGGTGTGTAACATTGGCCAGTAGTTGTTATTATTTATCAGCCAGACCTCATGCTTTTCATGTTGGTGACTGGTTGTTGTCATATTTGTAAATATTGTAAATAGCATTGTATATAAAGAATGAAGCATTTGTAAAATAGTAATAGTTTGAACTGTAAATGCTTCCACCACATTTGCCATTCAACACAAAGTAGTGCCTCTGAGAACATTTTTCAACTCCAAACTGCACCACCAATAAACCACTCCCATAAAATTTCATCCATTATATAACTACAGAATTGTAGAATTCCTGTATTTATTCATTGTTAAATTTAAATTTAATTTCAGAAATATCTGCATTTAAGAGCAAGACAGGCAGAAAACATTTATTCTTTAATTGTGATCATTTGACTGATTTTGTCCAAGACCCAGATAACAATTTTGGTGGTTTTTATGTTGTTTATAGTTGTTTCATACTTTTGGTTGGTGCAGCAACCACTAACATCATAATAACAACTTTAGTAATAAATAAACAGTGAGCAGATGCTTGCAAATAAAACTCATTTTGTTAGTTTTATTACTAGATTCTTTTATAATAAAAAGGATTTGCAAAACCTTTTTTAAAATTTTTAATTTCTGAATAATTATAATATACAACATAAGTGAATTTTCAAAATAATTTATTCATGAATATTTGGACACCTTGATATTGAATGTTAAATAAAATAAGTTACAATTGAACAATAAAGATTTTTCACAACTTAAGAAAGTACTATTTCAAAATTATGCTTAATTTTAGATTTTTAAAATTTTTGTCAAATTTGGCAGATTTTTATGCTCATTGTTATCATTTATATACAAGATATTCATTTAAACATTTAACAAATGTTTGCTTGACAGTATCTCAAAGATTGTGGTCTGCCCTTTGTTGGGCTTGTGTTTGTTTAAACAGCAATGTTTTATCAGCTTAGCAATATAAAATTTTGTTTTGCATATAAAATTAATGCTAAAACAATCATGTGGCAAAATAAAACAATGTTGTTATGACCTCAAAATATTGCTTTTTCATTCATAAAAAACAACCAAAAAGCAACCTATTTGACATTGTTGAAGCAACATAGTTTCAACCAATGAAATGGTACCACTTCAATGTTAAAACAAAGTTGATTTGTCCTGAAATTGTTATCTTGGGAATGATGATTTGATAATTTGCCTGAGATCACTTTTGTTTTCTTCAAACTCACACTTTATTTATCTGAGTGTATACATGCATCAACTATCAATTAGATGCAGGGTATTCAAGTACTCAGAATGTTAAGAACTCACACTTGAATGAGCATTGCAACTTTGTGAAATTAAGGAGTTTTGCATATAAACTGTTCATGAAGAACATCTTGCCTCCTCTGATTCCATATCTAAAGTTAATATTCTGTTGAGTGCATTACACCAGAATGTCCAACATTTTCTTATTAGTTTGCATGTTCAATGCAAAGCTTTAATATGTGCCAGTTAGAAGGTTGTAAGTAATTCTTTATTCTAAAGTTCATGTGAATTTATTTCTGGCTATTTTAGATAAAACATTATTTAATTCATTAAATCATACTTATCAATATACTTTTCTGTAACTGTAAGTGGATCATCCTAGCTCTGAAAGTTTGTCTTGTTGTAAACTGCAAAGGATGTGCACCAGATTTACAGCAGATGATACATCATAGTACTCTAAAATGTGATTTTAGATCGACATTTCTGGATGAGACCATTGTTTCATTTTTGTGTTAATGCAGCTTTCATGTTGTTTACCTAAATTGTGCAATGTTGCTGCATTTATTGTAATGTTACTGTGCTATTGAAGCATTTGCAAACTCATGATCTACATTTTTTACTACAAGAATTTTCCTGACATCCAATCAAAGTTAATTAGCTTGAAAAATTCTATTTTGAAGTTATTAGAAATATATTAATTTTTCATGATTTTGAAATCATATATAGAATATAATGTACACTTTCTTATAAGCAGAATATCTTATGAGATTCCAATTTAACAACTAAAATAAAAATGTTTTTAATACCCTTGCATTTCTGAACATTCCTTTTAAGCAAATAATGAATTAGTTTTCCATTGAATATGAACTTTTAAAAATTTCACAAATTGTCTCGAAAATGATTTTTGTCATGACTAATAATTCGTGAACTAAACGAGCCAAATGAAAACTTCATTGACGCCTAATGAATAATTTTTTCTAATTTTTTTTGCATGTTTTCTAATGTAAAATTTTTTAATACAAAGGTATGTACTGATAAATTTTATCTAGCAAAAATTTTTGCATAATTTATAGAAATTGGAATCGAATATATTTGTAAGAATTTATAGGTTCTCTTGACATTATCTGTCATATCTAATCTGCAGTTATATTAGATTTTTTGAATTAATTAGGGAGTTTCATGTTCTAAATTTTTTGAATATCACATTATTTAGATATTCATCCTATGTGTTTTGCTTACCTAGGTGACCGGTTGATTAATTGTATTAGAATCCATTATAATTCCATTGCTCCATTGATATTCCATTGAAGTGCGGACAGAATATGTATCTTTCATCAACTAGTTTATATATTCTTGTGCATAATTGCTTGTTTGTTTATAAGAAATTGCGTTTTAAGTCTAAAGGATGTTATAATACTTTGTATTGAAAATGTGATGCTAGGAGTTTGAGTTGATTAAGTTCATGGTATTGTTTTACATTTTCAATAGTCATGTACATTTTAGGTACTAGGCATATTCAGATACGAAATATTATACATGGAAAGTTAAGGAAATATGTTTGTACACATCTGCTTTTAACTCAACATCCGATAGTTTTATCGTTTGTTTATTTATGTTTAGTGCTTAGTTATTTAAATTTTCATTCCTAAGTCAATGCTGTTTTAGCAATCACTCTCACGATACTTTTTCTACATTCTAAGCCATTTTGCTTTCCATTTCGATGAAGGCAAAGACGAGGTACATGTAGTTGTGTACAATAAATTTTCGCTCCAGCATCCTTTTTTGGCTTTGAATTCCTTTTTTTTAGCGTAAATAATCATTAATTGAGGTTTGATGCTCTACGGAATCAATTTGAGGTTCCAAATAATGTATCAAACATTGTTTCATTTTCTTTAGCCACAATTGCCTTGACTACTCGTGAGACGGTAGGTAAATTGTTCGTATTAATTTTTCTCCACCGTGAGACATCCAAAGTGATGTAAAACACTATCCACTTGACCAACCATGGTACTCCAGCTTAATATAAATTATAATTATGTATTTGAATAGGTTTCACTCTATTAATTTTTAATATGTATTTTAATTTAATATTAGTAACCGGTTTCGATCTAAATCCTCTCCAGTACAAATTCGTGGAACTAATATTTTACGGTTGCTACATAAAATGATGTTAAAATAGTTGGTGGGTGTTTTATTAATAGGGCTTTAGCAAATTTAGTGTTCTTAGTGAGTGTTCCTTTATCCTGGTTTCAAAATGTCTCTTGGTTTTTCCATTGTAAGAATGATTGCATTTCTCACATTGGTATTCGTATACACTTGAGGAAACAAGCATTTTAATAGAATCTTTGTTATTAATAAATTCAGATATTTTCTTTAATGTAAGTATCTGGGCGAAAGAGAAAAAAAGGGATAATGATAGATTGAAGACGATTGATTGTTTTTTGTAAAGTTGATTAAACGTGCAAAACACTAAATAATACTGTTCAAAACCACACTTTTAAGGCTATTATTACGATACTAAATTATATTTAAAAAAAATATTCACTATTCGAATATAGAAACGTATCTTCGACGAAAATAAAATCAGATGTATCTAGGAAATGCCCCTCTCAATATTTTTAATATCCCGTCATTTCTGGGTGACTACTGCCCGATTTTCTACAAGTATAGGTAGAAAGTGTTTGACATTGTCTTGTAATTTTATATCTTACTTGCTTTCACCTAATCTTATCAATAAATATTTCTAGTTTTTGTATAATAATATCAAATTAAAACTTTTTAAGAATTCTAAGTATTGGTTTGGTCCTATCACTTCTAGTGTTTGGTAAATTTTCCTTAATGACTATGTCTAATTGTCAAATAATGACCTCATTCATGATTACTTACAGTTAAGGAGAAGGTCAACAATTAAGATTTCGGTCAATATACAAGTTGCTTAGATAATTTAGCATTGTCCTTTTTACAACTTTTTATCTAATTCACAAAATTAGAATTAATTAATTAGATATATTTACGTGTAGCGTTGCGTCTTTGTCACTTACCTATCTGAAAACTTCTCAATGTTAGCTAATAAATTCTATTTTTGATTATATTTCTGTGATTATTTTAAAAAATGTAGACTTCTACAACAACACCTTAATAAGATACGGAGCATATGTTTTTCTGATAGCAACTTGTAAATTTCAAAAAACTTTTTGATTTTTTTATTTATTGTTGCTACTCTTTTTTATTTTGTTGTTACTAATACTAAATGAAATTTTGTATATTGTATTAGTTCAAATGTATAGCTCTAAAAATTGCAAGAACACAATAATAATATATTTGCTGTTTATTTGCTTAATCAGCTGATAAGGTGAATATTTGTAATGTAAATAAACTGCTATGCTTTAGTAATGCCAAACCAGTCTCATCACCATCCCACGCCAAACGCTGCTTTGGAGAAGTTGGATCTTAACAGTCTTCAGGTAATTTGAATATTTTATTCAAACAATAATGAATTAAAGCTTATGATTATTTATTTCGCCATTAGTCCAATTTATAATTGATTTTATTGAACACTGGGTATTGTGGTTTGAGTTTCGGAAGAAGTTGGAAAATGCGATTTTGTGGGCAGCAGTAGTGGAATGTCCCCTGCAAAGTTTTCAAAATTGATTTTGATTGGTTTTACTAAAAAAATCTTCGCTTAGAAAATTTATCGACCCCGGGGAGGCCCATTTGGGGGTAATTTCCCGAACCTTCTCTCGGATTTTAACCACTCAACGCGATAACAATTGAGAAAAACTTGTGTAAGCCCCAGATATGCAGCAGTGCTTTTTTTAACTTAACTAACAATTCATATGTTGTTGATATACCGAGTGAATACTAAATGGTATTTACAAATAAGTAAGGTTAAGAAAACCATACAAATCAAAGATGTTAATGATGTAGCCCATAGCCCTATAATGGATTTTTAACCTCCTGACTCGGGTTGTAACCCTGTATTTTACATGTAAACTACTCTACAGCCAATCGGCAAATTTTACTCTTGCTTTTATTTTTAAATTTCAAAGAATTACTGAATACACGTATCATCATTTAGTTAAGTAGTCAGTCTCAAACATATAAAATAAATACCCATTTACAAATACTTGTATTTAATCATATGCTATTAAACCAACAATGTCTTCAAACCATTTAATTCAGTGTAGTTCCCGTCGTAACGTTTCATAATTTTCCAATTATCTTGATCGTTTAATTTTAAGGTTGGATCACTGTGAAATAGTACACGCGTGAACTTTTTATAACATTTGATCATAAATTACCCGGAGACACGATTTCTGTTTTTATTAACTTGTTAGCATGAACTAAGTGCACCAGTGCAGACGGGGCTAATATGAATATTTCATGTGAACATGTTACAATTCTAAAAAAACATCTGACTCAGATTTGACTTTAGATCATTTGAATACTAATGATTTGCTGTACGTAGTGTTATGCAATCAATTGCTAAATGATTCACGCTTTAGAACATTCTAAGCCAATATTTAAGTTTAAATGAAATTATATTCATCTCACATTTCAAATGGAGATCATTAGATGTTTATTTTGTTTTCCAGAAACATTCTGCGTAATGCAAAAATTTATTAAAATTTTCTAGTTTGCCAATTCACAAACAATGATTTTTTTGTTTATTGTGAGCTTTTAAATGTAATCTTAGTTTGTTTTTCAACATGTGCTGGGAATTTTTATTTTTCCACTTACATATACTTTTCTGTGGTTAGGTTTAGTGTGTTCAAATGAAATTGAAAATAAATATACTGAAATGAATTGGTCAAGACTCAAACTGAATTCATTAAGAAATTAAAAGTGAATTAATATCGAAATCGAAATGAAATAGTAGCTGCATATGTCCTGAGGGCTATCGCACAAACACACCATAACTACATGTTTTTGAGTGTTTTTATATTTTTTGTCGCAAAACTTTTAGATAATTCATACTTCTCATCGACTTCTAAAGTTAAAAAAATTCATAGATTTTCTATTTAGCACTTTATCAGAAGTATCTAAGCAAATGAATAGAATAGCTTTTTTTACTTTTATATTAATATATATATATGTATATATATTAAATCCAGAGTTGACAAAAACCCATGATTTTTGATGTGCTCCTAATATACACTATAGCTTACTAACCAACATCGACCAAGATTAGTCATTTGGCTTGTTGTCTATAAAAAATGGGCTACTATATTTTAAATCTGGTATAGTTTAGAGTAATATTTAAGGCTCATTAAAAGTTAAGAGTAGCTATTACAAGGCCCTAAGCCATATTGTATTGCATGAGAAGCATATGCCTCTCAAACCGTGTGCGTTGTAGTTAAGATGTTATCCGATACAATAGAAAGTAGTTGTGTACAACAGTTTTATTTTTGATGTAATAATGAAAATTATTGATAATTTTTATTAATCAATATTAATTTTTACAATTTTCAGAGCTTCTTAACTAGAACTCATACATTTATCTTAAGCTAATTTTCATTATTGATTTTCTACGCAAAGAAACAGTAACTAAACATTGAAATAAATTAGTGAGTTTCATCGCACATATGGTGAACCCAGGGTGATCACTTGGTCACTTTTAAGTGACTAGTCACTTTTGGTCACTTTTTGCTCACTTTTTTTTCGAAAGTCACTTACAGTCACTTTTTTCAGAATATCTCAGAATAATCTACTGACTGTTTGGACTGGACCCGCACTGATCTCTCAACCGATGTAGAGCCAGAGCCAAAGCCTCATGCGGGCCATAGTGTTCGTCGGCTCGCGGTTGGACGCAGTGCAAGGGGGAATTGGCACCAAGCAGTACTGTCCCNCAGGGTGACCACTTGGTCACTTTTAAGTGACTAGTCACTTTTGGTCACTTTTTGCTCACTTTTTTTTCGAAAGTCACTTACAGTCACTTTTTTCAGAATATCTCAGAATAATCTACTGACTGTTTGGACTGGACCCGCACTGATCTCTCAACCGATGTAGAGCCAGAGCCAAAGCCTCATGCGGGCCATAGTGTTCGTCGGCTCGCGGTTGGACGCAGTGCAAGGGGGAATTGGCACCAAGCAGTACTGTCCCAGTGTATCGCTCCAGGGACGCGGTTACCTTGATTTTTTTTATATTCTGTAATTATTGTAACTATTCACCGTGAACCCAGTTTACTTGTAATAATAGGGGTTTTAAGCACATGAAGGAACAAGTATTAGCGAGAGCCAAATTTAATAGACATGTGATACTTTGAAAACATTTCTTACACTACATAGTTTAGAGCAAAAACTCAAAAGCCTAAGTGGGTTTTTATGTAGTGTCAAGGCCTTGCTATATGCAATAATAGGAACGAAATTGAGGCCATAAGTGCACACCGACGTGTGCCAGCATTCGATGTAACAAGTCGCTTTAGGTAACCAACTCAAAGACTTCGCTATTTTGCACATGTTCATGCTTTTTGAAACATTTTCCTTTTATGATAAAATGAGGCCATTGATAGTAAACAATTCGACATTACAAAATTTGATGTGCATTGAAAATGCAGAATGTAACGCACAATAGGAAAATATAAATCTAAGGTTTATATTTTGAGATGCAGTATTTCTAACAATCTATTTACATCTATACTTGTGGAACTCTCTATTTTGCTTGGTGAACTCTGCTCGTTTCAAAACGAATGGAATGATTGTAGGGGTACAAAAGGGATTTTGTTATTCTCTATTTTGAATACTTGGACCAAATTTAAACCAATGCGCTAATTGCAAAGCATTGTATTGATTCCATTCCTGCAAATCGCCAGACCGTGATTAAAAGAGGCATTGATAGTGGCAAACCTGCTCATAGTCAAACATGTAATGATACCGCACTGGTGCGTACATTAATGTTCTTAATCTAATTGTCACTGCAGTTAATACCAAACAAATACATATTTCAAAAAATTCTCACTACTCTTGTTGCGCAGAATTATTTTTTGCGAAAAAATGAACAAACTGTTTAAACTGAAACTAATATTATCTGGATTTTAATTCAGTCGAAAACATGAGTTAAGTTACATTCACCGTGAGCTCCGGAGGCTTGTGGATTTATGCATACCAGCACTTCCTAATCTCTGTTGTGTGTGCTTACATTAATGCAAATGAAATTCCACTCTTTAGGATTATTGAAATGTCAGGTGGTGCAAATGCGTAATTTAGAGTGCTTTCAAATTCTATGAAAGCACAGTGTTTCAATAAAAACAAATTCAAACAAACATAAGTTCCTTTGTTTTATTGAACAAATCAAAGATATCACTTTTCCTCCGTAATGTTTTGGGTAGTGCCTTTCCTTTCTTTTGTTGCTTCCAACAATGTTTAAACGTGTCGTTATAATGCGATTCAAGTTTTCTATTGGATTTAGTACGCCTGATGATTCATGTAAGTTTTTTAACTTGTTGCTCTTATTTTCATGATCCCTCAAAATTGGACTTTGTGGGGGATGTGTTTTGTAAAATAAATTCCATTAAATTCTATAAAATTTCAATTCAACCGGAAGATTTGCTTCTCACATGTATAAATCTAGATAATCAGACTTACCGGCCTCTAAGATACATCTAGTGTAGATTTTGCTTCTACATATAAACTACTAAAGCTGAGTTTTATTAATTCATATTTGTATTTTTTGTTGAATGATGTGATAAATTCATTATCCTTTATAATTTTCTTAATGCAAATGGTGATGAGATTTGCATTTGTTACTTTATCATTTAGTTATACGAGGTACTTTACATGATTACATTCGAAAAATTTTATCACACAAAATTTTAGTTGGTGTAGTCTAGATGTGTGAATAGTCAACCAAGTCAGTTGAAATAGAATTTTATTGTTCTAACTGTCATTCTTTTCCTAACTAAAATTAATATAACTAACTTTTTTTAGAATCCAAGAGGGATATTTGAACTGATTGAGGTGGTTGGCAATGGCACGTATGGCAAGGTTTGGAAAGGGCGTCACATGAAAACCAGTCAGTTAGCAGCCATCAAGATAATGAATGTGACCGAGGTATGTACTGCCTTACATTGAGTTTTTCGTAGTTACGTTATTGTAGAACGAAGAAGAAGAAATTAAATTAGAGATCAACATGCTCCGATTGCATTCACATCATCGTAATATCGCCACATACTACGGAGCGTTTATTGACAAAACCATACGTGGTCAAGAGGATGAACTGTGGCTTGTAATGGAATACTGTGGCGGTGGGTCTGTTACAGACCTCATTAAAGGTTATTTATTATTATTATTATTTCATCTCTTCTCACAGCTTCATCTGGTATCCCTCTCAGCTTTGAGAACTCACCAGTTCCCAGGGAGTCTGAGAGCTTTCCTCAGGACTCTTGTTGTTCCTAACAATGCTGCCTTCTGTGCTACTGCTCCTCCCTACTTTGGTACTTCCAACTCCTCTAAGTATCTCTTATGCTTCTTACTCACTGCTCCTAGTGCTCCTACTACTATCAGGACTACTTCAACTTTCTTTAACTTCCCCAGCCTTTCTATATCTCTGCTAACTCTCTGTACTTGTCTATCTTCTCTTTCTACTTGCTTTCTACATTTCTGTCCTTTGGTACTGCTATGTCTATCACGGTTCCCAATCTTTTCTCTTTGTCCACGACTACTATTTGTGGCCTCCGTGCTTCTATCAACTAGCTTGTCTGTATGTTGAAGTAACACATTATCTTAACCTTCTCATTTTCTATGGCGCCCTGTGGCTTGTGCTCATACCACTGGTCTCCTGCTTCTAAACCATGCTGCCTGCTCAAGCTCCAGTGAACCATTCTTCCCACCTTGTCATGCCTGAATTTATACTCATTTCCAAGCTCACTTAGTTTAAACATTTTTATTTAGCTCTTCATGGTAGACCGTTTAAAGAAGAATGGATTGCATACATTTGCCGCGAAATATTAAGAGTAAGTGTTGTATGTTTAATTGAACTTTTACCAACTAGCGTTTCATGCGTATTTCAGATTTCTCAAACAATCTAATATTATTTATGAAATCAGATCCTTTCATTGAAATATGCTTACTAAACAGCTTTTGTAAGTAGATCTGTGTGGTTTAAGTTAATTCAAAATTATTCATTCAACTTTATAAGTATACGAGAGGATAGATGTGCTTCTACAATTGTTTTTTTTGTTTTAAATGTTAACATTTTAATAAACTTTGAATAATAATTTTCAGGGCTGTATTTTCTAATTTTCTAATATATTATCCATTATTCTGCACTTTCCCTAAATATCTATTTAAGAGCGTGTTTTAGGTACCTAATTATTTCTTTTAAGAGTAAGAATTAGCAATCTCTTCATGTTGTTATTCTTCCAATCGCATCATTCTTAATGCTTGCAAATTGAATGCAAATACTATATATGTATATTATATTCTTCGTTTAGGGTTTGAAACACCTACATGCCAATCTTGTCATTCATCGCGACATCAAGGGTCAGAATGTGCTACTCACTGATAACGCAGATGTAAAGCTCGGTACGTCATTTGTAGCAATAAACCCGCTGTTATATACGCCTTTAATTTAGTAGGTTTTAGTTCTAGCGATTTCTTTAATTCCAATACAATATGAAACCATGCTATGGAAATTAGAAAGCGACATTTGAGTTGTGATTTGTACTATAGTCTTTTGGCAGATTGAAGCTAACAAGTACGCTTCGTACTCATTCATTCTACTCTCAGCGTTTAAACAAATTGAAGAATTTAACTACGTTTACATTTTGGTTTTTGAGGGTGAATGAATGAATTGAATGATCTGCAATGATGCAAAGGGCGGTTGGTATTCCAAAAAATATATCATCAAATTGATTAGCTCTGAATTTGAAATTTTTCTAACAAAATATATGTTTTTTTAGACTGAGAAGAAATATTCTGTTTTCAGATCAATCTTAAATACTTTTTGATGAATGTTTAAAGTACACAGATGATTATTATAATTGTAACTAATATTATAAATTTATGTTATAAATAAAAAATATGGTGTTTTTTAGTTTCTATAAAAAATTTCCTTCAATTTATGAATCTGCCATCAATATTCTATTATTCATAGATACAGTATTATTTCTTCTTTTACTTACAGTGGCTGGCCATTGAATTAGAACCGAGAGTTATTTATGCTTGAATATATGAAAACAGTAATTTTTGATAGACAAATGTATTTATTAGCAACAAAAAACATATGCAAATGTTGATGAACATGCATTAGAACATTTTTAGAAATAAAATTAATATTTCGTCATATGTCCATGGCCTTTGATAACAGATTTCATTCGATCTGGCATTGATCTAATAGCAGAGATTGCACGAGTTTTGATGTCAGGATCGCGATGCCAACATTGTATAAGTGCTGCAATAACATCTTTGCGAGTTGTGCAATGTTGCATTCGGGTTTTACGCTTTAAAATGTCCCAAATATTCTCTATCGGATTTAGGTCGGGGGAATTCCCCGGCCAATCCAGAATTCTGACACCCTCGTCATTCAAAAGAGTCGTTACAGATGCAGCTTTATGACACGGTGCTGAGTCATGCATAAAGTAAATGTTGGCTCTTCCATTTTCACCAAACCAATCATTTAACAGTGGTAAGAGTCGTTTTGCAATGACCTGTTCTCTGTATTGAACTTGGTTCATATTACCATCAACTATGTACAATCTACCAGGCCCCTTCACTGAGATCACTGACCACACCATGATTTTATTTGGATGTTTAACACTTGCAGTTGTACAATCTGGATGGAATTCTTCATCTGGACGTCGTTTGACATACTGAGCACGATCAGACAAAACACAAAATGTCGACTCATCACTAAAGCATACCTTTTCCCAATCTTCGGCTGTCCATGCTTTATATTTCTTTGCAAAGGCCATTCGTTTCTTACGCATTGATTCTGTCAAGCGAGGTTTACGTCGAGGACGACGGCCAAGATATCCATGTGAATGCAAAATTCGACGCATAGTTCGATCAGATATGTTAATATTAAGATCAGCCTTTACCTTGGCATTTAGTTGTGCAGTTGTAAGTTTTCTATTGTGTCGTACATTTCTTACAATCATGCGTTCATCACGGACACTTGTCTTCTTCACCCCTTTGCAGTTTGACCGCTTGGATACCCGACCACTCAGAACACGTTGAACGGAGGATTTAGATACATTTGTTCTCTCAGCAATTTCCTTTTGGGAAAAGTTTGTATTTGCTTTTAATGCTCGGATCGCAGAAACTGTTTCTAATTCAATATCACTTCGTTTTCCCATTATAAAACAAACACAAATGCAAAAAACGGAGCTTAGGACATTCTCTTCATGAAAGATTCAAATGCTGAAATCAATGCTGTAACTTAAGTAATATTCACAAAAATAAAACTCAGTTGTTAAACGAAGTAGTAAACAGCCAATGAGAATCATTCACCATCAAACAATGGCAATGATTCAATATTTTTGTATTGATTATTATGTCTAAATTATAATTTAAGTTAAAATTCATCGCGGTTCTAATTCAATGGCCAGCCACTGTAATTAGATGTCTTTATCTTCCAAAATATTTAATTGGTTTTTTCTCAAGTGCAGTTCAATGCAAACTAGGTTTTATTTTTTGGTCGTTTCTTAATTTGATAGCACGTTAAGTAGGCTTTCAATCGCACGTTTAATGTATAGAGATTCAAAGAACATAATTTTTGTTTGGTGCTATTGATTTCAAACTGAAAACTGTAAACTGTTAGTCATTAGCTTCATAAATACTTAGTATCAGTAACGAAGGGTTACCTGTTTTAAATGGGGTTGATTTACATTGGATTTAAATCAAACAATAAAAATTAACAAATTGCATCGTATTTCTCAATGCTTAAGATTTGGTGATAAGAATCACCCATTCTTATCCAGTTTTGTGTTTTATGTTAATTTAGTGGTTTGAACCCTAAAGAATCTCAATCTGAGGTCAAATCTTTTGTACATATGTCTGATAGCTTATTAGTAGGGCACCCATAAAGTCTATAAAGTCTATTAGGTCATATTTGGCAAGATTGACTGCCACACATTAGCCAATGAGAAAATTGATAAAAATCAGGATTTTATGGAATGAGCCTACGGAAGTAGTGATTTTTGCATATCTTGTCATCATTTGTTGTGAAGATACCAGCCATCTAGTGGAGATGTTGAGCAGTCATTCCGCAAACTAGAAAATATATTGTCAGACGACTGAAATATTGACGAAAAATTATTAAAATTAGTGAAAATCCAATTTAAATTATATTCTGTTTTTAATTCTGCTAACGCCGTGGTTCCGCGAATGGATTTTATAAATAGGATGATTTTCTGAATTTTAATGTCATTCAATTTAGTTGACTTTGGTGTGAGCGCTCAACTTGATAAAACGATTGGAAAGCGTAACACGGTTATTGGTACACCTTACTGGATGGCACCTGAAGTCATTACTTGCGAAGACAATGCTGATTGCACCTACGATTACAAGGTTTCCTATAATCCAATGTTTTCAAACTTGCCAATACATTAACGTTGTGGAATATTTGAATCCTATTATTTTATAGTATTAAATGAGAAAATATTGCTTTGACTTGCAACATGGAGTATTCAAAATTGAGTTTTTATTAAGATTGCATACCAAAATATCCATTGCAATTGGTAAATCATATAGAAATTCAAATGTAGATAAGTTTATCATAGTTATTTATCTTTGATAAACCCTAACAATTCTCAATTCGGGTCACTTCTTATGGTTTCTAAAACTATCATTTTGCACTTGGGGATAGAGCTTAATTACATTGTACCTCATTATAAACTATATTTCCATTTAGAGCGACTGTTGGTCTCTCGGAATAACAGCAATTGAAATGGCCGAATCGCATCCTCCATTTTCAGAATTCCACCCAATGAGGGCTCTTTTCATTATTCCACGCCAAGCTCCACCGCGTCTCAAATCACGTAGATGGTATGTGTTCTGGATTTTTTCATTTTGAATCTTTCATAGATCTTAGAAAATTTTTTATTTCTAAGAAGTAATTTTGTTTCAAAAGTTTCATAGCACAGTGTGGATAGCTTAACAAACTATACCAATAATTCTCTTTGTAAGTTTAATTTGATCTCATTCCATATCCAAGTAACATGTTGCTAATTATGGGCCCTGAAATTATATATGATAATTTCATATTGATTTGTAAAAGTTACCATGCATTTTAAATTTGAAGATATCTTTAATCTCAAATGAATAATAAAATTTGTGAAAATGGCATATAATTATGCATTTCACTTTTAAGGTATTGCTATTTTAGAGCAGCTATTAGTCCTATGCAAATATTAGGACGTATGTAACAATTTTTATGCTATATTGCTGTTTCAAAATTTGTTAACATTGATTCAATTCGAGTACTCTTTATCAAAGCATGCTGATTACTCTGAAAGTCCTACGTACAGCTGCAATGCATACTTGTCTTGCTGTCATTAGCGGGGATATGGTTCGAAGGTGACCGATTTTCCATAATTTTGGTCAACAGATAGTTCCACACCAGACTTGTCAACGAGCCGAAATTTCTAAGCTCGGCTCGTTTAAATTTTGAGTAAGTTCGACTGGGCTCGGCTCACCACATAAAATCTTTCAATGAGGCTCGTTTCAGCTCGATAATTTTTTTAAAAATATTGTGTTCTCAGAATTTTTTCAGTTGCTCTTCCTATTATTTAATAAGCATTTCTAAAATAAGATTAAAAGTAAGGAATATTGAATGAAAAAATAAGAAAAATCTGCATAATCAATTAACAAGCAGCACTATAAATTTGGTTTTCTTAAAAACGGCTCGTTTTGGGCTCGTTGTATATACAATACTCTGCTCAAGCTCGGCTCGTTGACAAGTCTCTTCCACACCCTGTCTATTCTCATCCCACTCATAAAGAACCAGTTTATTATTTCATAGTCATTTACTGCTAGGAAATGGTAAAATTATCGATTTGGATTAGAGTCTATAATATTTTGTCGTCAATGAACTGAATGTATTTAGGAATCGTAAGTTTTTGGACTTTACTGAAAAGTGCTTGATTAAAGATCACCAGAAGCGACCAACCAGTGAACAACTGCTAGAACATTCCTTTCTCAAATTTGCTTCCACAGACAAGGCCGTCAAACAACAGATAATTGAATTAATCGATAAGTGCAAACGCAAAAAAGGTATTTCTTCATTTGTTTTTGTCAATTATGTATCGTTGTAGCCGAGGCAATGGCTCGTAACGAGAGTCGTCCTTCAGCTGCTGCAGTAACAGCACCACAAAGTGATAGTGACTCCGAATCTGATAACGAAAAGGCTGGAGGACCTCAAATTGAACAACCAAGGTGAACATTATTTAGAGCCAAACCTTGATCATTAAATCTTTTAAAAAGAGTATTATATTTAAGACAATATAATCTGTGTAAGTTATAAATTTGAATATTTCAATTTCAATTTTTGTTATGAAAATGCTGAAACCTTAGCTAAGTTTTTCAATTACTTTATTAACAAGAAAAACCTTGTTATTGCTCTTTCATGTTCTAAAAATTTGTTATTTTCAATAAATTTAAAATAATTCTTAACCAATGCCTTAAATCATATTAATTTTATGTTTATTTTTGTATTTTTCTTACTTAATGTAGTAATTCTTCTAGTGTACTAAATGCTCCACATGAAAGAACTCTCCGACAGCAGTTTGCTCGTTTTCAAGGAGGAGGTGTTCCACAACCTTCTCATCCCCAGCCACAACCACAGCCGGTCAATCAACATCAACGTCAGCAAAGACCTTCATCCGTTATTCATGTAAAGTTTTTCTAATGCTTACACTACGCAACTGGAAACTTTTGCTATATAATATTCTATGAATTACCAATTTAGAATGTACCTCCTCCAGCTGCCGAACGCAAGCCAATATCCGGAAGTAACAACTATCCACCTCAGTTCCCGCCTCGCAATAATCCCCCACCATCTGCTGCGCCCGTCGCTTCTAATCATGTGAACGGTGAGGTTTATTTTGTGACAGCTTTTGGATAGGTAGCGTGCTTTGACATTCAACTATCTCTATTTACTCTTTTTCTTAAGAATGAAATAATGATTTTGTAGAGATTGTTGAATACGTCCGTTTTACGTTTTTTGCTTGAAGTTTTGTTCTTTAGGCGGAGTGGACGCAAATTTAATGAGACTATTTTACAATGATAAGCGACACGGTTAGTAATATAGTAGAATATTTAGCCTAAAGAAACCATTTGATTTATCAACATTTTGAAACAGATGCCTATTATTACATTAGATGTTATAAATGTGGTCTTTGAAAGGCTCCATGTTTTCAGTGTCCTTGTTTTTTTTAACCACATTTTTCTGTTGTTATAGAAGCATTTCATTAATTAAATGAATAAAACGTTAGTTTAAGTACATTTCATAAATTAAAAATAAAAATCATTAATTGGTTAATACGTGTATGTTTCAGTAGAATACAAAATTTGCACTGGCAATTGAAAACAAATACACTTAATACGATGAACTAAAATTTTTTTTGAATTAATTTAGTTGGGATAAACTTCACAAAACTTATGTTCTGATAACTCTTCAAATAAATATTTTTTTTGCTTAATCCCGTTTAAAGATTTGAAAACGTTTCAAACGCCTACAAAATTGACAATGATTCAAAGGAGGCAATGATTAAAACGGTTTTCCTATTTATTTGCATTGGGGAACACTTTGCTGAATTGTTTTGCATAAATCAAGCTTAACCTATAAACATGTACGGAGCCTTTCAAAAACCGCATAAATTATTTACATTGTCAAGTATTGTTTACAAATCCATATTTCATTTGCTATGGCTGAATATCTTGTTTAAATGTTGGTGGTTTCTTGTCTCTATCATTGTTTTATGGATGTGTAATTAGTAAATATTTTGTCATTTGTCTGTTTTCTGATAATTCAGTTGTTATATTGACCGTTGATATCCCGATGCACTCCCTTTCGTCGTCTTGATTTGATTGCCGTTTATTTGCGTGCATTTAAGCAATGAGGGGCCATCACTCTTTCCTTCACAAATGCTGCATGCACTTACACTAGTCATTTGGAGCGATGCACATCTTAGACGCTTCGAACTTTAAATGCTTGAATAAACCATAAATTTTCTTTACTGTACCTAGCATGTTACTTGCTCAAATGATAATTCAGTTATTTTAAAGCAATTGATGTTTTCGTATGAAGGCAGAGAAAGCGTTCTTTTAATGATGTCAATTTATTTATTTTGATTTCATGCAATTTTATTTTGTAAAAGTTTGCGTGTGGAGGCATTTAACTTTGCTACTTTGAACTGCCATCTGGTGTTTGGCAAATTTAAATTTTGATTTGACTTACTAACAAGTGTATTAAAAGGTTTTATTCATGCATGTTGGATGCGTTTTTTTATTCTTACTTTGGCATGCTTTCTTTTGCATGATTGTTTTCTTAGCTTGCGAATGAATATTAACTAACTAACTTGTTTTGTGCAGATGTTGGCAATCAGTTTGGTCCCTCATCGCGGCCTGTGTGGACACCGCGCAATCCTCCCCAACAACCACCGCGGTCCCCACCGCCCTCACCACCTCCCCACTCCGTTGCCCCACCCCCGCGTGTATCTTCTCTTGACAATCCACCTCATGACTATTTTATGTCTCATCCAGATCAACGAATGCCGTTTGCATCGCCAAGATCGACTGCGGGATTTCTGCCTGGTATGGTTACTCAGACCAATGCGTCTCACAGCGTACTCCAACGAATAGACGTTCCCGTGAAAGATAGCCCACGTTCATCGCCTTTGCAAAGAAACGTCGACACTCCTCCAATGAAGGAAAGTTCTCGGCCTCCTCCTCCACAACAACAACCTTCACACCAAAATCAAACTCGATTAGAGAATTCTACCACCACTCCACCCAAATCCCATCTCAATCGAAGTAGTCCACTGTTTACTCAAGTACAACAACCGCCAGTATCAAAGCCGTCATCCGTACCACCTTCACTTTTGAAGGAAGGCGGTCGCAAAAGTTATTGTGGAATGGACCTCAGTAATAGACAAGAACCTCCTGGAAGAAGAAAGTTCTCTGATAGTGAACCGCTTTCCCAGGCGAACAGACCCAAATCAAGTCGGGTTTCACCAATGGTAAGCATTTTCAAATATATATTCGTGTAGCATGTATCCAAGCTTCTTATTCAAAAAGCTTTCCACGCATTTCTTTTTGCTTTCGGTATTCCCCAAAGCATAAGATGTACTCGTTTAGTTGATAAATTCGAGAGTCTCCTAGCTGTACTTAAAGTTTTGTCCTAGCAAATAATTCCATACAATTGCTTTATCGATACACTTTAGGAGGTGGAGTCTATTCTCAACAAGTTAGAAGCAATTACTTTTGACAACAAACGGCCAGCAGAGCCACCACCGGCTGTTGTAAGATCTAGTCAACATCAACCTGAAATTACTCCATCACGTGTTCAACATCTTAGTGAAGTGAATGTGAATTATTCATCCGGACAAGAATCACCACGGTGATTTTTTCTTTAGTTCATATCATCATATTCTTAATTTGAATTTAATCTACTATTGGAATTCTAAAGTTTAAATTCCATTTCATTAAAGGTTTTGAATTTATTTTTAGAGTTGCGCCTCCTTCTCGCAGTACTTCACATACAGAGCATACCACTGAGGTGCCATCCCCTCAAATTATACCTCCTGAAATACCCGCTCATCGAACTCCAATTGAGCCTCCCCGTGTCACTTCAGAACCTTTGCGAGCTACTACAGAAACACCTCGCACCTACACAGCCACAGTTGAAGAAGTTATCGATGAAGATTCTGACTCTGGTGAAATGACGGGTGAAATTGCGCGCGATGGCACTATTCTAGCTTCAGATAGACCTAAAATGTAACCATACTACCGCGAGTTAAAAGTTTAATTTTTTTAGCAAAAAACCTGATGTGCCATCAGCTTCGTCTTCATCAGTGAAAATGCGTAGAACTCGCAGCACTGAGCGCATGCGCGACAAATACGAAGTTAACCAACAGCGCGAACGTAGTCGGGAGCGGGCAAAGGAGAAACCAGCTCGCAGGGTAATCTTTTTACAACATTACATATTTGTTTTTACTGTAAATTCCATTTTCAGATAGGGTCTTCAATTTCTGACGAGAGTGGGACTTTGCGGGTTTGTCTATTATTTGTTTTCACTTAAACTGAATATCATCGTATTAAAGTCACATTCCTGTTTGATGATGTGATTTTATTTTTATCCTTGTGCTTGACAATCTATTTGATTTGCTAGCTACAGTTTTGTTAAGTTCATGCGTTCAATGGATTAGATTATACTATGCGAAAGCATTGTTCTAGAACAACTTTCCTGATGTTATAGTGCTTGCTATAGATACACCTGTACTTTTCTAAAATTTTATGTAGTAGCTGAAAAAATTTAGTAGGCCTTAAAGGAAAAGACGATTTCTTTGTGTTGCTTTGCATGTGTGGCTGTATTTCTTTAATTTATGTGTTAATTTTTCGTGCTGTAAAATCGCATCGTGTAATCTAAACCGAATGTGCATGAAAGAAATTGCAGTTTTTTGTCATTTGATAATTTTCAAGTTAAACTCCTTACTCCTTACTCTAATCTTTACCTGATTTAATATAATGTTTTAAAGCAAAAGCACACAGAACGAGATATTTTCTCAACTTAAATGGGATTCGGTCTAGTTAAATGTCAACTTTAATATGTTAAAAATTAGGGATGGGATCCGCATAGTGAATTTCATATACCGGATACCCGATAATTTGACTGCCGGATACCGGATGCCGGATAATATATTGTTCAATTATTACTAGCGCAACCAGAAATATGACTTAAAAAACAAAATATGACGGAATTTAGTTAAATATGCCATAAAATATGACCCTCGATATCTCAAAATGATCCTTTTAAGCAATATAAAACGTTTTTCTATTACTGAGAACAAGATAAAAATCAAATACAGAAACTTACATAAAAAATCAATTTTTTGAGGCAGCTACTTCACTAAATTATAATAACAGCTCATAAATTATTGTGATTAAGATTTCTGTCATAGGCTATGAGTTTTCTCAACATGGAGAAACTTTTCTCAACTGCAGCCGATGTTTAAATTTCCATCCCCTTTCCTTCCATTATAGCAGAAAAGCCAGTATTTTCTAGCCATTACTTGGTATAGGCGAGCATTTCACAGGTATCATTTCCAAGATCAATGGTGGGAGTAATAACAACATCTGGTGGAATTTCAACTCTGTCAAACATTGAACAACTTAATTAAAGCAATTAGTTTGTCAACCCTGATATATTTTGCCTGAATACGCATCGCACAATTCTGCAAAACGTGCGCCTTGCAAAATCCATGAATAATAATTTATATAGTTATTTATTATTTTTTAACTGCCAGCATACATGGCCAGTCCTAGAAACACTACCAGTGGGTCGGATCAACAATTAACTAAAAATTATATTTTTCGTTGGTTAGGCCAGGAAGTCAATTAATTGAAATTGAATCAATATATATATATATATATATTAGTTCAAATGATTTAAAGCAGTCACAATCAAGCATTAATTTTTAAGTTTTTTTTCTTAATTTTAATGAAACTATTTCAATAAATGACTTTTATGAAATTTCAGCCATAAATATTACCCAGGGCTTGCAAAATAGACCAACAGAAAAAATATGACTTCTATGACCTTTGTTTGCCCTAATTATTAATGAATAACAACTTAATTTCTCAATTAATATTGACATCTTGCGAATAAAAATAGACAAATATTAAATAGACTACGTCCTGATATATCAGAAAAATTTGTTTTTTTGCATGAAAACTTCCATATCATAAAAAAAATAAAGATTTTCCTCAAAAAGTCCATTTTTAAATCGTTTTTTCTCAGAATATGTTATGCGGTAAACAAGTGAAATTTTACGAGTTACCGGATATCCGGATCCGGTTGTGCAATTGCTGATTTTACCGGATTCCAGCACATTCCTATTAAAAATAATGGTTATAGAATATACTTTTGCTTAAAATTTGTGATATGTTTTGGAATCTGTTTTCGATGTCAACTATGAAAATGTGTTAGAGTAAAAATTAAACTACAATCAGAAAGTGCATGTAGTATTTTTTTTCCTAGGATAGCGATCAAGTTGAGGTCTCAAGAACTGTCAAGATTTTGAAAAAAAATATCGTCTTAAAATTCATCTCAATGCCTTAATTTTTTTGACAGATATTTGTTTATTTTATCGTACAAAATCAATGTGGCGGGGACATTCTACCATGTCCTTTCCGCTGCGTAAGCCACTATCGATGATATTTGACAGTCAACTTGTTTGTAGTCTTAAATTTATTCTAATCATTATAGCAACGTTCAATGGAAAGTCTTCACCGATCAAGTGAAGTGCTTGCGGAACGCAGCAATCTTCCAGATCTTCTTCCTGAGGCCCGGCGAATGTCTGGGCAGCAGCGCCCCTTCAGTGCATTTGTAGCCAGTCCACCTCCACGAAAAGATTCACATGTTGAAGTCAATGTCAACATTCCCAATGCATCCGAAGTAGGAACCAATGAACCTGAAATCAGGAAATACCGCAAGAAAATCAATTCCGTGGTGCTTTGTGCAGCTTTATGGGGTATGGTTACCATTACTTTTTTATTAAGAATACCGTAAACATAAAGCAGAAACTCTTTGAACTAGTTAAAGCTAATTACTTAAAAGTAAATCCTCAATCACATAAGTTTATTTGTAGCAGTATTTCCTATCCTAGTTTTCATCAAGCAGCCTCTAATATGTGGAATGATTTAGAAAATGAGATAAGAATAGAAAAAAATTACAAAAAATTTATAAAAAAATTAAAAATCGTAATTTTGCATCGACAAAATACAATCGGAGGCACAAACATGCTAAACACATTTACTGGTTTTTTACACTGAGCTCACCACACACATAGACACACACACACACACATTTATTCTATATATATTTTATTATTATTTTGTAAATACATGTATTTGTAGTTTGTAGCTTTTTTTACTGTCATTTTTTACAGCAATAAATTTACTTTGACTCTTATTATTATATAACCAATGCTTACACATTTTACATATTTCAATCTCTTACAAACTCTAATGCTTAATAGTTATCGATTTAGGTGTGAATCTGTTGATTGGAACTGAAAATGGTCTGCATCTCCTTGATAGGAGTGGTCAAGGAAAAGGTTTACTTTTGATATTTTTCTAAAGTTCTTTAAGTTAACGAGTAAGTTTTGAAAAGTATAATAAAGTTACGTAAACATTAATCGTATTGTTTGAACAAAGAGATAAACTTTACGTTCACTTTAAGCTGACTTTAGTTTTTTATTTAGCTGCTTAACGATTTGAAATGTTTAGTTTTACTAAGCAATTACGCATTTCTCTAAAATCATTTTTAATTTCATTTTGACGTCAATAAGTAGGCGACTATTAGTAGGTAATTGCATTTTTTAAATAAGTCATTATACGTAAATAATGTTTTCTAACCACTCATAAATGTTTGTTTCGTGGTGTTCCAAATCTGTGAATCTACTAATATCGACTGATTTAGTGTATCAATTGATCAAAGGTCGAAGATTTAAGCAAATCGATGTGTTAGAAGGCCTAAATCTACTCATTAGCATATCAGGGAAGAACAATAAAATGCGAGTCTATTATTTATCATGGCTCAAGAACAAAATTCTGAAGAGCGATGACCCCTCGGACAAAGGTAAAGCATCGCAGGCTTATACCCAGGTTGGCGACTTTCAGGGCTGTGTTCATTACAAAATAGGTACTTTTCTCATTATTCATTATTCTTTAGAAAAAAGCAACTGTGCATTAATAATATAATTTTTAATTGTTCATTTACGGTTATTGAATTTACGAATCATCATTGTGGTTTGGACCAGACTTGTCAACGAGCCGACATTTCCAGGTTCGGCTCGGCTCATTGAAATGTTGTGTAAGTTTGGCTCGGCTCGCCACATAAAATCTTTGAATGAGGCTCGTTTTAGCTCGGAATTTTTTTAAAAATATTCTGCTCAGAGTTTTTTACATAGCTCTTCCTATTTTTTAATAAACATTTCTTAAATAAGATTATATTAAAGGCATACTGACTGCAAAAAATAAGGAAAGTCTTCATAATCAAATTAACAGCAGAACTATAAACTTGCTTTGTCTAAAATAGGCTCGTTGTATATCTAATACTGTGCTTAAGCTCGGCTCGTTGACAAGTCTGGTTTGGACGTTGCCAACACAGAAATGGAACCGGTTTGCAGCCGCTTTTAAATTAAATTTTATAAAAAGCCGGTGAGAATAGTTGGGTTAGTTTTAGAGGAATCACTATGAAAATCTAAATTCAAAAAATGTTTATAGTTTCAGCAATCTACAGTTTTGCAATTAGAATGATAATTAAATTTATTTTCTGGAATCTCTCAATTTATTATTATAAATTGAATTCTTCTGCTTTTTGAAAATGTAATCTCACTTTTTTAGAGAATTTAGTAATATTTTTTACAGAAGCTGTTTATAATAATTTTTTAAACTTGAATACTGATCAAGCAACTTTTGAACGCTTGTATTTTGATAATATTGGAGGAGAAGCTCCAAAATAAGTTTGAAAGATTTTCGTTTGCAAAGAGATTCAAACGCACGTGTCAGTGGCAGCAGCCTCATACAGGAATAATTATGTTTGGCTTTATCTAAAATATTTTTAAATATATGTATTTGTGTACTTATAAATTATTCAGTGCTTACTGAGTTCAAATCCCCTTGATAATAAAAAATATAATAACTAACCAACCTGAAATGTTCCCAATTTATATAGTTTGAAATGTGTGCATATGCCATGTCAAGTCTTTGCATCGCCATGTGTAACTTTCTGGATTAAAACATCATATATATATATATATAAAAATAATTTTTTATGAAAAATACGGGGCGCTAAATAATTCTGGCGGTAAATAATATACAGAAATTTGTATACTGGCGCTAAATATTTTTGTAACACATATATGGCGCTAAATATTTCTCAATTACTATAGAGTGATTTTTTTATTGTTCCTTATTATTAAAAATAAAAATGCAACTTTTAATACTTACAAAACATAATGTTAACAAAACATGATTACAAAAAAATCTAAGCATTTAACGCTTTTACTTCTTTTTACAATGTTTGAACAGCATGGTTTTTCATTAATTTCTTTCAACTTCTGGGCGTAGAAATTTATCATCTTTTGCTTTTCTGCGGGAAGCACATAATTGTTATTTGCAGTCTCTTCAGAGTAACCTGTCTGGGCATAGCTATAGCTAGCACGTTTTTTAGTTGGAGAAAGTTTCTGTTTTTGATCTACAATATGAGTTGCCCACATTTTACGAATGGCAGTAGGTATAAAATCGAAATCTTTGTATGCAGTAAAGTATTTTTCTATAACATTTTTTATATATTTGTTCAGGAGCATTCTTCCCATTACTGAATACATATGTTGGCTTAATTTGATTCTCACTTTCATATTGATCAATCATATTGCAAATTCAATCATACTGATCTTTCCGTACATAATAATGGACACTATATTTTTTGTTTTTAAACTAACTAAAGACGACTCTGCATTCCAATCTGATCATGATAGCTAAAAGATTTCTATTTGTCAATGGCATTTTTCTGGATCTTTCCCCCTATTTCAACAGTTGGAACTCTATTAAATTTTGATGAAGCAGCAAGATTTTTCTCTACTGGCTGCTTTGGTGTAGGCTTTTCGCGAATGGCTTTATTGTAGATCCGGACTCTGATATGTAAACATATTATTTCTACGCAACACTGTATATGACGTCATCTAGAACGCAAACTTAAATTTTCAATTTTACAATATTTTATAGGCCTAAACCCTAGCCCAAGCCACAACTTGACATTTCTTAAACCTAAACACTATAACCTAAACCTAAAACCTAAATTTTGCAATATTTTATAGGCCTAAACCCTAACCCAAGTCACAACTTTACATTTCTTAAACCTAAACCCTATAACCTATACCTAAAAACTAAATTTTTCAATATTTTATAGACCTAAACCCTAAACAATGAATTTTTAACATTTGATGATGTAAACCCTTAGCATGTTATTTGACGTGACTTCGGCTTTTAGAAATCAGAGTCCGTTGATCTGCAATAAAGCCTTTCGAATTCGGCAAATTGAATTTTTCCATGCTTCTATCTTGATTTTATCATTAAAGTTCTCTTTTACATAACTTACAAATTTCTTTACACTTGATAGCATTCTCAACATTGTCAAAGCACCAATTTTCGCTTCTTTTTCATTGTATTAAGGGCTTTGCCAAAGAATCTGCAGCCAATAGTTTGTTTGTATGCAAGAACTTTCTCAGTATTAGAAGATGCTATTTTTATTGATTATTCGTGGATACCTGATGCACGTAGATCATCCAGATGATTCTCAACATAGTTTTCAATAATTCTTTAGGCTTTGCTTTTTCAGAATAAAATAGTTTTTTAATGTCTTTTGCTAATTCATGTAAATCTGCTGGATTTTTCACTATACGAATTTGTTCAATTAGTGCTTTACAACTATTTAACATTAAGTACTGTGTACGATTTTTTAATCTTCGTAAACATACAATACATTCAAAGCCTTTTTTCATATGCTTTGTTCTGTAAAAATCAAGTATTAGTAGGCGATTAGTTTCATTTAAATCTGCATAGCAAGAAAGATGATCTCTCATTTTAGTATACGTTTTGTTGCAAAGGAAACAAACTTGTTTTTTCGGTTGAATATGTTAATTTTGTAACTTTCTTCTTGGTTCAAAAGTTTGTTCATTCATTCCATCAGAATAGTGAATAGAGGTTTCAAAATTTTCCACCTGAGATTTTCTTCATCGATATCAGAAAAATCTGACATCTCAAAAAACAAAAATATGATTCAGAGCCGCCAATATTTAAATGATATTTACCGCCAGATACAAGTTCGGTATTTGAGACATTTTCCCGCATTTTGAAACACAGCGCTGTTACAAATTCGAAATTGAATAAGAAACAATTCTTAGGAATAGTTAAATACAATAACAAATAAAAATTTAAATATTTGTTTGATTTGTGAGGGCTAAATATTAGGGAAAAAATCGAAAAATTCGTTAAATAATATTTAGTGCCATTTTCTAAGGCCATATATATATATATATATATATATATANATATTTTTGTAAGACATATATGGCGCTAAATATTTCTCAATTACTATAGAGTGATTTTTGTCATATTTTATTGTTCCTTTTTATTAAAAATAAAAATGCAACTTTTAATACTTACAAAATACAATGTTAACAAAACATGATTACAAAAAAATCTAAGCATTTAACGCATTTACTTCTTTTTACATCGCTTGCGAGGGTTTGAACAGCATGGTTTTTCATTAATTTCTTTCAACTTCTCGGCGTGATCTGTCTGAGCATAGTGGGCACGTTTTTTATTTGGAGAAAGTTTCTGTTTTTTGATCTACAATATGGATTGCCCACATTTCACAAATTGCAGTAGGTATAAAATTGAAATCTTTGTATGCAGTAAAGTAGTTTTCTATAACATTTTTTATATATTTGTTTGTATTATGTTCAGGAGCGTTCTTCCCATTACTGAATACAGATGGTGGCTTAATTTGGTGCTCACTTTCATATTGATCAATCATAATGCAAATTCAATCTTACTGGTGTTTTCGTACAGAAATATAGACACTGTATTTGTAACCTGTTTTATCACTACATGTTGTAACATATGATCCTTCAGATTTCAGTGAAATAAACTCACTTGTTTTTAAACTAACTAAAGGCAAAGGACGGATGTTAAGGCGACTCTGAAGAATAAAGGCATGCATTCCATTCTGATCGTGATAGCTAAGATTTCTATTTGTCAATAGCATTTTTTTTCTGGATCTTTCCCACTATTTCAGCAGTTGGAACTCTATTAAATTTTGATGACGCAGCAATGTTTTTCTCTACTGGCTGCTTTGGTATAGGCTTTTGGAATTCGGCAAATTGAATTTTCCCATG
>CABFPE010000121.1:53515-71614 GCA_900660155.1 Hofstenia miamia | reverse complement strand
TAAATAGCAATATTAGCAACAGCGTAGCTCTACTTGATCTTAGTAAGGCATAAGAGCCCAATAATTGCAACAAGAAAGCTGCAAGAAAGCATAGGAAAGTTTATCCAGTACTTCAAAGTAAACACGCTGATTATGAACAAAAATAAGACGCAGATCTAGTCAAAGACATTTCAGTAAGCATGGACGAAACATCTCTCATTACTCCAACAGCATCAGTAACATATTTGGGAGTGGTAATCGACAGCAACCTAGACTTCGGAGAGTTCATGGATAGTAAGATCAAAAAATGGCAGCTGCAATAAGTTATCTAAAACAAGTTAGAAATGTCACACAAGATAAATCAGCAATCTATGCATTTGTTGTTAGCAATTATACATACGCTTGTATCCTTTTGAATAATTTAAGTATGTCTAAGAAGGAGAGAATAAATAGGCTTTTTAACTGGTCTATTAGTATAATGTACAGAATCAATAGACAACAGACAGGTGCAAAGCTGCAATCATTAGCGATTTTATCTCCAGAATTTAACATAAAGTATCAGTTTAGTAAACATGTTTAAATACATAAATAACATATCTGAAGGAAATAGCTTCCTGAAGGCCTTCATCAAATACAATAGAAGAGCGAACCGTGTATTAACAAGGAAAAACTAAAAACAAATTCTGGAAATATTCATTTACTACTACTACTTGCTCTATGTGGAATAAGCTCCCAATCAACATCTGCAAAGCAAAAAATTTAACCGTATTTAAGAAGCTACTCAAGCATAATCTACTTTGCAAACAAAATATATTTGGTACCTCAAGAAAATTTAACGTATTGCAAAATTTCTAGCAGTATTCTTGTTTTTATTCTTTTTATTGTAAATATCATGTGTTTGTTTCTTTTAAATTGTGTTTTTTATTTGTAATTTTGTGGCTTAGTTTGTAGTATATGTTATATGTATGGGTTTATATATATATTTGTAAATATGTTGTAAATATGTATGCATACCTAATGTATGGCAAATATGCAAACAATAAAGCTATTAAAGATATACAATGCAAAAAAAATTTTCCGGGCAAAACCAGCCGGTATTAACTTTTGCCGGCCAACTACCGGCCCCGGCCTTAAAATTTCCGGCCGTTTCCAACTCTGTCAACTGTTTTATACAGTAAAACCGGAGAATTGCTCCTCTTAAGGGACTTTTAAAAAGTGGTCGCATTTCTCAGTTGCCCACATTTGTTAAGTTACTCTCAAGTCACCAAATAGGTAAAAATTTAACCGGCGTATAATACATGTAGGTATTTGTTCATTACCATAGTAGGTACTCGTTATATGGAAGCATCATATTAAATCTTATCACATCAAACAATGAAAAGATCATTATTGCTGATGTATGAATTTCATTCGAATTCTTGATAAAGTAAGATTTGTGTCTGTATATTGCCCGTATTTTAAAGGTCAATCCAGTAACGGCCATTTCCCTATTTATTATGTGTAAATTTTCAAGGAACTGCCGTAATTTGCAGGCTTGCATTTGTGCTTAGTTAGTAAATATAATTTAAATGATGTTATTTTTAGTTAAATATGACAAAATCAAGTTTTTGGTGATTGCTTTACCGGACAGTGTTGAAGTTTTCGCCTGGGCGCCTAAGCCTTATCTCNCAAATGTGTGCCACAGGGTAGTGTCTTGGGACCAATACTGTTTAGCTTGTATGTGAAAGACATATTTAACTATATTAAGGACGGCCAAATTATCCAATATGCTGATGACATTTGCATAAGAGTCCAATAATTGCAACAAGAAAGCTGCAAGAAACCATAGGAAAGTTTATCCAGTACTTCGAAGTAAACAGGCTGACTATGAATGAAAATAAGACGCAGTTTGTAGTTGCTCCGAGTGAGACTAAAGATCTAGTCAAAGACATTTCAAAAAGCATGGACGAAACATCATTACTCTAGCAGCATAAGTAACATGCAATCTATGCATTTGTGGTTAGCAATTATACATACGCTTGTATCCTTTTGAATAATTTAAGTTTATCTAATAAGGAGAGAATAAATAGGCTTTTTAACTGGTCTATTAATATAATGTACAGAATCAATAGACAACAGACAGGTGCAAAGCTGCAATCATTAGCGATTTTATCTCCAGAATTTAACAATATAACATATCTGAAGGAAATATCCTCCTGAAGGCCTTCATCAATAGAAGAGCGAACACGTGTATTAACAAGGTACAAACTAAAAACAAATTCTGAAAAAATTCATTTACCACTACCACTTGCTCTATGTGGAATAAGCTCCCAATCAACTACCGGCCCCGGCCTTAAAATTTCCGGCCGGTTTCAACTCTGTGCCAACAACTGTTTTATACAGTAAAACCTGAGAATTGCGGATCTTAAGGGACTTTTAAAAAGTGGTCGCATTTCTCAGGTGCCCACATTTGTTAAGTTACTCTCAAGTCACCAAACAGGTAAAAATTTAAAAGGCGTATAATACTTGTAGGTATTTATTCATTACCATAGTAGGTAATCGTTATATGAAAGCATCATATTAAATCTTATCACATCAAACAATAAAAAGATCATTATTGCTGATATATGAATTTCATTCGAATTCTTGATAAAGTAAGATTTGTGTCTGTATATTGCCCGTATTTTAAAGGTCAATCCAATAACGACCATTTCCCTATTTATTATATGTAAATTTTCAAGGAACTGCCGTAATTTCCAGGCTTGCATTTGTACTTAGTTAGTAAATATAATTTAAATGATGTTATTTTTAGTTAAATATGACAAAATCAAGTTTTTGGTGATTGCTTTACCGGACAGTGTTGAAGTTTTCGCCTGGGCGCCTAAGCCTTATCTCAAATTTATGCAGTTCAAACGATTTTCAGAGCTCTCACATCGTCCTCTCTTAGTGGATCTAACCATCGAGAATGGCAATCAATTGAAAGTTATATATGGCTCTGATGTCGGTTTTCATGCGCTGGATCTCGATTCGCTTTACGCCTATGATATATTTTTACCACAACACGTATATTTTGTTGTTAATTTACAATGCATCTCATGATTTTTAGTATGACGGTGCTGTTGAACCCCATTGTATTGTTACTCTTCCCGGGTCAAACGGGTCAAATTTGCTTGCTTGTTACAACAGTAAGTAGCCTTGTCTCTTTAATGAATTTTGATTTTGCATATCGTTATAGACGAAGGTGTATATGTTAACACAGAAGGCAAAGTTTTCAAAGATGTCGTTCTTCAGTGGGGTGAACTGCCTACTTCCGTCGGTTTGCATTTCATCTATTTACGCTCTGCAGTAGAAAGTGACATCGGCTACCTGATAAAGCCCGATCCGATTTCGGGTATCAAATTGTCGAGCATAATCACTGTATCAATATTGTGATTTAAAATTATTAGAATATTACCACTGCCATATGTTACACCCCTCTGCATAGGCTTACTTAAGATTTTCTGACGAGGGATTTTTAGAAGTGATCAATTCACTAAAACCGGGACGAAGCCCCGAGAAAACTTTTAGAAATCTTGGAGAAAAAGACCTTAAAAAAGCATTTCATGACATTATGAAGTTTCAAAAATTGAATTAAAAAATTTTATTATTGCATGCTGGTTTTGCTTTTAACTTTATTGTCCAGGAGAAGTTTCCTGAACTTCCAGGAAATCATCCTAGAGCGTGAAATTGGGTACCCCATCAAACCCAACCCGATTTCGGATTTTAGGTGTCATTTTGTCGGATTTGGGAACAAAGATTAGATTGATTATTAAAAAATACTGAGGTATATCACCTCTTGATTTGGGAAAGATCCAAGACGTTAAGTAATACCAATGAATTGCTGTTTCCCATGCCAGAAAATGATTGATGTTATTGATCATTTTATTGGACAGAGATCCATATCCTCAAATCAAAGTCAAAGTTTCGAGTCGATCTGGTCCGGGTATTATATTTTCGAGTCATGTGGGATTCGGGTAATAAATATTCAGATCTGGTAAAGTTCGGGTCCATATTTACCTGACATTGTCACTCTACTCTGCAGCATATATATATATATATATATATTTCATCACAGTTTCTCAACAAACGGTTATTTTTTCTTTTTTGGTGAGGAATTTTCTAAATACATCTAGAATTTGTCTTGTTATTAATTTCATGGGGAATGTAAGTAGATAAACAAATCAATTATATTTCCAAACAATAAAAAATATGAAATTATTATTTGAATTTTCAGTTTTATTGCACATGTTTTGAATGTACTATTTTTAGCTGCAATTGGTAGTGGACACGTAATGGGATGGGGATTACGCGCCATCGAAATAAGGTCGATTCAAACAGGGCATTTGGATGGGGTCTTTATGCACAAGAGTACGCAAAAATTGCGTTTTCTTTGTGAGAGAAATGATAAGGTATGTTTCTCATTTTTATTTCACTCAAGCTGTTAATCACTATACTATATTTGTTCAAACTAATTATGGAAGAAGATTATTGAGTAGTTTATTTATTTTGATCACATAACACCGTAACAAAATTTAATGCCTTTGTTTACAAAAATCAACCTACTTTCTACCTAATTTTGCTATAGCTCAGTACTTTCATCGAAAAATTAAGCAGTTGATTTTCATATGTAAACTTTTTTTCACAAATATCTTTTAGCTTAAACTTTTTCAAAATATCTTGTATCCAATGACTTCATGTTATCATAAGTCTTAGTGTAGTTTAATGACCATCAAACGTAATGCATATGCTGCATTATATAAATATTCATTTTCTACCTACACCTATAATCCTGTGATAATCGTATGTTAAAAAATGGCACTATAATATATTTTTATTGGAATACTTGCAAAGGATTATTTTTTCTAGTACAGAAAATATTTAATTTTCATTATATTATATCAATATTTTTTGTGGTAATGTGGATAACTTGAAGGTGAACTCTTTATAATTACACTTCTGTCACCCTCATTGACTTTGCAGCTTTGCAGTCGGACCATTATCCTAATCATCTGCTATAGAATATTCATAGACATCACTAAATTTTGGTAATGTATTGCTTCAATTTGGGCCACGAGTTTATAATCGAATGCGTCCTGTTGTTTTTGGTAAATTCATGTTCAAATTTACAAGATCCTAGCAAGATTATATCAGTTACATTTAATTTTTAATGAATGTACAGATTATAGTGCATTTTGATCCCAATTATTAAAACAAGTAAAACTTTTTCAAAATTCCAACAATAAGGGACCATTGGCATAGATTAACTGTGCTATTAATTCTATTTTTCCCAACCCTAAATTATATTTATGCATTTATGTGTAAATGTGATATTGAGTTAAATATTTTAAGGGGAAGATTTTTGTCATATTTTGTAACTGATTATTTTGTAAGTCAATGAGACCTTATTCATATATAATGGCATTAATAATGAATGATTTTAAGTATTTGTTATAATAATGACTATTTACATACCATAAATTTGTAAGCTTGTACACTATTCGGTGTCATGTTATTCTAGTTGTCCTTGGTTACACTAAATAGCAAAGTGAGTTTTCGCATTTCATTCAAGCGAATGCAAACAGGATCTACATAGCCAGTTATGTAAATGAAACTAACCATTGTGAAATGTTTATTACTCAATAACTTACCAGACTTTTAAATTAATTTTATGTATAGGCTTAAAAGTTAACCCTAAACAACCCCGATATTTTTACAATTTGTCATGGTTTCCATGAATAGATTTAAACACTCAGACATCATTAATTAATAAAGATATCTCAAATCAGAAATTACCACTGTATCTACTCTTTCACCTATACAACGAAGTTTGACTTTGTGTACTGCGCGCCTTAACAGGACTTGGGTTGTTTATTGACAGTAAGCAAGGTAGATTTTGCTGCCTTGGCATTTAGGCCGCTTTATTATATGAACACTGGGCATGGAAAGAATTTGAATTACTTTTGCAAAAATCGGATTTTCCAATGAAAAAAGTTAATATTTTCATATACTTCAACCACACGAATAATTTTTGCCACAAATTTCACCATAATAGGGAAGCACACTTACCCATAGATGTGTCCAAATCCGAAGGTTCGCAATTTTCCTATTCATATTATGCCATCCTACTAGTTAAGCATCCTGTATGAAATGAATTTTAGGTGTTTTTCTCAGCTACTGCTAGTAGAAGTGGTTCTTCACACATTTACATACTCACACTTAACAGTCCGTCGTTGATGAGCGAACAACAGCAGTAGCAACGACTACCCATGGTGCTACAAATCGCATGTCAGCTGCATGCTTTGCTTCATAGTTTTATTCAGATTATAGTTTTACCATCAAGATTTCAAATGCATTTTTAATGTTGAATAAATTTTTATTGTTCTTTTATAAGATTTCATTTTAAGGTTTTTGTTACCTGGAAGAAAACCTGAATGTTTTTGTTTTGGAAAACGGTTCTCCAAAAGCAAACCAAAGTTTATTTGAACAGCAAATGTGATGTTGTCTATTTTAATATTATTTCAGTTTCTGAAGTTTTTTTACTTGAATTCTCAATTGTTATTCGTTCAATGATATTTCTTGATTTAAAAATCACTTTTTTAGAGAAATTTTTCTTTAGACAGGAAGCCAATTTTCTGAAGAGTGTCGATTTAAAATTATTGATGTTATCAGTAGCCTTTTCACTTGGTTTTATCTACTTGTTATAAATATGGTAAAATAAATCACATTTAGAAAACTCGACAGATGTAATGGCATTCAAATGAATAAAATATATAACATGCATTATGTGTTTCAAAAACACAATGTAATCAACTAAGGTGCTCTTCAAAGATGTGACTCTAGTCGGCAATGTTTAGAAAAGATAAAATGAGATATTCTTTATTCCGATAAATATTGACAATTAAAAACATAATTTATCTGAATAGGGTAAAAAAATAAACAAACATGCATACAAATATATTTAAAACCCAAATATACTATACAATAATTCTAACATTCTATGGAGAATCTATTAGTAGATTTCAAGTACGGGTTGTTGAATTAGCATTGTAGAATTTGTATTCTAGCCATAACTGTTCTGAGATACTTTTGTTTAAGGTACATTTTAGTTTGCTTCTTCAAAGTTCTTAGTTTTTCAATGTTCTTTATCTCTTTAGGTAATGAATTCCATGTTTAGTGTACATAATTTGTTACAATTTATTGCTAGATTCAATTGCCATGTGCATAGATTTATTATCGCTGAATATGCAATTGTCATCGGCGTATTGAATTAAATTAAAATCAGTTTTCATATGCATATCGTTTACGTATATGTTGAAAAGAAGCGGACCAAGAATTGGTCCTTGAGGAACATCATTATTAACAGGTAGCCAATCTGAAAAAACATCGCTAATCTTTACTCTCTGATATCTATGCTTCAAATAACTAGTTAACAAATTTCTGCTATTATAAGAAAATCCCATATGTGATCATTTTTCTATAAGTATGCTATGATTAATAGAATCAAAAGCTTTAGAAAGTTCTAAGCAAGCAATAGCAACGAATTTATTTGCATCAAGTGAAGATCTCCAATTCTCTGTAGCTTTTAAAAGTGCATCAGAAGTTGAAAAGCTTTTTTCGAAATCCAAATTGAGTATTTGACAAAAGATTGATTTTATTTATGGGTTCTGTTAGTTGATCGTGCAATAATCTCTTGAATACTTTGCTTATTGAAGATATGATTGAGGTTGGTTTATAATTTTGCGCAAGTACCGAAGGTTTTTTCTTAAAAATGGGAGTAACATGAGTAATTATTTCTTATGCACTTTCGTATAACTTAAGGGACTGGTAATCATATGTGCAGTGATTTTAGGTGTCCCTGAAAGAAGTTTGGAAGGCTCATTCGCGTGTTTGAGCTTAAGTTTATGAATTGCTTTTATAGTTGCAAAACCTGTTAAAAATGGAAAGAAAAGTCGAGATGAAAGAATTTTGCCGAATTATTTTCCTAGATTAATAAAAATCTTATTTAATTCGTTAGAAACTTTTTTGGTATTTGTGATGATTTTTCAATTTTGATTTTTGATAGAATTAATACAATTTGATTTAGATTTCTCACTATTACTGATTTCATGAATTAGCTTCCACTTTGACTTTTGATTTGGTAGGCAAACGTATTCATTTCTAATGTATTCGTTGAACGCCTTGCGGTTTGCAATATTGGAGATATTCCTAGCTTTTGTATCTGCAACGAAATTTCTATGAGTTTTGGAAGTTGTAAATACTTTATATGTACGATATTGACCGGTACGCCAAGTGATGAAAGATGCTCAGCCGGTACACCGTATAAAAAAGTTTGAGTAGCTCATCATATGTATGAAGTACCAGAGCTTATATTTTATTTTAAATAACTTTCTTTCTCTGATATCAATGCTAATATTTAGAATCTAGTCGATTAAAACTAAATTGTTGATAAGTGAATATAATATATGTAAATATATGCAACACTTGACATTGGTTAGCCAAAATATACGTGTATAATCTAATTTTGAAATATGCAAAAACATATTTTTTTCATGTTACAATCAGTGGCGTCACGGTAAATTTGGGGCCTGATGCGAGATCTCAATTTGGGCCCCAATCCCACAACTCCAAAATTTATGCATTATACTTTCAGTAACAGTTTTGGTGTATACTACATACTTATTACTAAATTTTTTGTACATTCATAACTATTGGACCTCTAAATAAATCCAAATTTGTATATTACTTTTTTCAAATTTTGGTATTCAATTTTTTGCTATATTTATACAATTACTTTGTTATTTTGCTATGCTAGCCCCGAAAGCCTCAAGATTCCGAACATGGCCCCCAAATTTGTTCAAAATTGCACATAATAAGTTTTATTTCTATTTTTGGGGAATTAAAAATTTTATGGCTCGATGCGATCGCTCTAACCAATGAGGCTGAAACATCTCTTTATGAAAATTTGCATAACGTTACTTTTAGTCTAACTAATTGCAGTAATTGATCAGAACACTACGCATTCATTCAAAAGTAATTGAAAAACTTCATAGGGTGTTCTAGGATAGTCGCTTACGTCTTTTTTGGTATGAAAATTATTGCCATAAAACATGCTGTGTCGTAATGAAATCAATTCTAAAATGAACAAATGAGAAGATTAAAAATCATTAGTGCGCACTTGACAAAGTTTTAATAAACTATTTAATTTGTAAATTATTTAAGTGTTAAATTAAAAAATCAAGTGCGCTTATCCTATAACGAATAATTTTCTACATGTAATTTAATGTTTCTAAGTTTTGTTTATGTTGTAGTTTTTACATTATTTTTCTATGAAGTAAGCGTTTCCTAACATATTAGTTACCTTTATTTAAATGCCCATACTGTTATAATAGCATACAATTAATTATAAGGTTGTCATATAAGTTTTGTTACAACTGCAAAAAAATCTATTTTTCATCAGTTATTTATTGAACTAAATGTTATTATATGTATTAAAAAAACTAACTATTCGTCCATAATTTCCCACCACTTTGTGTCTCGATCTGTAAGCTTCCACATTTGATCAAAGTACCACACTATCTTCTAGAAAAAGAACTCATCACTCACTTCTTCAACTTCATCGAACATTTTGAACTGCCGGCCTTTCAAAAAGTGCTGGATCGATCGGAAAAGCCGTAGTCAGATGATACAACATTTGGGCTGTATGGCAGGTCAGATAAAATCTCTATCATCGAACTCCTTAAACTTCTCCATAGTCCTCGTGGCAGTGTGTGGTTTGGCGTTGTCCTGCTGAAACAAAAAGAGCGCATCTGACCTACCAAATTGGCTACCAATTTGTCATGAATGCGGTTCAATTGCTGGTACTGTAGTTTAGCATTGATGGCACGACCATTTGGAAAAAGTTTAAAGTGTAAATCGCCTCCGAAACTACACCAAACAATTTTTGGCAATTGTAACAGAACTTTTGGGACAACCTAATAGAATAATGAAAGCTTATATCAAAACTTTTTCAAAAATATAGTTTTTTGTTTTTCACTGCGATTCTGGCGAATAAATTTACTATATGATCTCTTTTATTGATTTATAAGATATAATATACTGGGTTTAATCGTGTTATATACTTGAGAAATGCATACATTTGAAATCTTAAAATTTTAAAAACCGGGTTTACCACAACGTGTAGAAACGTGCAGTACCGTGCCTAATATTGGTTTTTTGAAAAACTATATCATGCCGACCTTAAAATCCACCGTGCCGTGCTTCCAAATCCCAGGCGCGGTTGCAGCTGAAGCAATTGTCGATTTAGAATTGTCTATATTTTCAGTACTTTTTTCACGGGTTTTACCCGGGAAAACTCAATAGATGTAATGCTGTGGTCAGTAAAATGGCATTCGGATGCGTAAAAACTATAAGTTGCACTATTTGTTTCGTCAAGCACAATATAATCAATTAGCGTGGTACTTGATGGTATGATTCTAGTCGGCAATGTTGCCTTAGCTAGCTTTAAATTGAAAGCATTTAAGAGTAGGTCAATTTTGCACTGTTCATTAGTGTTAAAGTAATTTTCGTTCCAGTCACTAAGCAGTAGTAAATCTTTCTTTTCAGAACAAGCCAAAGATAATTCCTCTCCTAATTGCTCAATAAATAGATTAACGAAT
The DNA here is from genome assembly GCA_900660155.1 of Hofstenia miamia. NCBI lineage: Eukaryota > Metazoa > Xenacoelomorpha > Acoela > Hofsteniidae > Hofstenia > Hofstenia miamia. The sequence goes on along the minus strand of CABFPE010000121.1, from coordinate 60,962 downwards.
TTCTTGTTTGGACGGTAAGACACATTACAACTGCTGTTTAAATTGAGAATTTCTTATTGGATTATTAATCTCTACCCATAGACTTACAAAAATAGATGTTAGATTACCCCAATGTCATTGCGTTGATTTTGATTAAATGAATTTTGGTACTAGAAATAGAACTCCAACACCTTTTGTTTTACCTCATGGATTTTTGGATAATCTTTTTCTCGTAAATACTGTATATTTTTAGCATTTATAAGACCACATACTATCAAGATCGTCAATTTTTAACTGATTCTGAAAGTTCAAATGTTAGTAGTCAACAGAATTTAGTTTTTTAAAATAAAAATCGAAAGTAAAAATCGGGCCTGGAATTGTGTCAATACCGCATATAGTTAATAAAAGGAAATATATAATAGCAGTAATTAGCTTCTTTTTAATGCTGATATCAATAGCAAAAACGTGATTGATCCACACAAAAAATTTTTTACTTTTTACGATAAAAAATGACTTATTTGCATGAAGATAGAATGGCTTTGGCCAAAGTGAATTAGATTCACAAGTATTAAGAGCAGCAATGAGATATATAACTGGAAATAGTAAAATTTTTGACGTGAAGATAAATTTAATTTTACAGTTATTGAAGTTCTCCGTAGCCTGGGCTTTTGGAAACATATAATAATTCACAATACAGTAGTTAATTTTAAATTGAAAGTATTTAAGAGTAAATCCATTTTGCAATGCTCATTAGTGTTAAATTAATTAATCTAGGTTCCAGTTTCCAAGCAGTATTGAATCTGTATTTTCAGAACAGGCCAAAGATAATTCATCGTCTAATTACTCAATGAATTGATTAGTGAACTTCTTGTTAGGACGGAGTACATACTTAACAAGTGCTTTATATTTGCGAATTTTCGATTGGATTTTTTAATTTCTGTCCATAGCCTATCGGAATTTATCTCTACACCTTTTTCCAATTAAATTGGCACAACTAACATTTAAATTGTCACAACTAACATTTAATATGTCACAACTAACATTTCATTTGTCACAACTAACATTTAAATTGGCACAACTAACATTNGCCAATTTAAATGTTAGTTGTGACAAATGAAATGTTAGTTGTGACATATTAAATGTTAGTTGTGACAATTTAAATGTTAGTTGTGCCAATTTAATTGGAAAAAGGTGTAGATTACCCTTGTTTATTTATTTATAAACGCGTTTATTCCTGTACTGACATACAGAAAAAAGGAAAATTACATTTACAAAAACATAAGGCAAGACAGTCAATTTGATTTATCAGACACACCCCTGAACTTGGTTTTCGCTTTATAACAAGTTTTGAAGTAATTAAAGCAATCAAGAAACTAAAATCAAACAAGTCAAGCGGCCCCTCGAAAATTTCAATATGGCTACTAAAAAACAATGTGAAATATATTGCCGAACCTTAAATTATATCTTTAGTGAATGCTTAAAATGGAATATTTTTCCCGATTTCTTGAAACAGGCTCATATTATTCAAATTTACAAAAAAGACGACTCAGTGTCCCAAAAACTATCAACCTATGTCTATTACATCTCCAATAACACGAACAAATTACACTTCATTGAAGTAAAAAAGCTGCGAGTTCAACTAAAATGGGCATTAAATGTTTGTAAATAAACTCTTCTAAAACAAGAGAATATATTTCTAAATCCACAAGAGTTAATTATTTACAATATTATTTATTTCTTCAAATTCATAAACAAAATTCCACCCTACAACGAGATATTCTCATTTTCGACAGACTGTCTGAAGCAAAATAAACGATCAAAAACCTATTAAATTGTTAAATTTAATAAAAATATCATCAGTCAATCCTTTATTAATACTACAATTTATAACTGGAATATATTTCCAAAAGAAATGAAAATAATAGAAAACCTTAAAAATTCAAAGCAGAATAAAATCATTAATTCTCAAACAAAAGTTTATATCAGGTAGATCATGGATAGGATTTAAATTTTATAATAATAATAATAATAATAATAATATTTATTTAATTCTTTTGTTTTTTTACAAATCAAGTGATTAACACTTATGAAGAATTAAAACAATAAATATAAATTAACTTGGTTCTGAAAAAATACTTTGTCTTGGTTTCAAAAGTTTATTGTCCTTGATGATATAAATAGTTGGTTTTCATTGTTCAATAGCTTTGTTATAGCTTATAGACTTTGTCCTATAATTTGATAAGTAGTTGGATCTTCTTCGTTTTAGTGAAATTTTTAATGATTTTTTAAATTTATTGAAATTTCGTTCTTCTTTAATATCTGGAGGGAGTTTGTTCCATAAATCAATTGTAAAATTAGTAAATGATTTTTCAAAGATTTTCTTTTTAAATTTGATTTTGTGATAAGTCTTAGTTCGCTTGTGTATATTTTTCTGTAATTCTACTGAAGGTCTTTTCCAAAATAGTAAGAGGCAATTTAATTTTAATAGGTATTCTAATGATTCGATATTATGTTTTTCTAATATTTTACTTTGATCGTTTTTACTACAGATTGTATTTTCTTGGTAACATTGCTAAATAAAAAAGAAGAACATGAAAAATGCGACAGTATAAGAGATCTTAGTAGTACAATTCTCCAATTCATTGGTAATATATGTTGAATCTTAGTTAGCAATTTAACTCCATGGGCCATTTTCTTCGTAGTTGCATTGATCTGATCTGTAAATTTAAGTTCATTGTCAATTTCAATACCAAGATATTTAATTTTCTTAGTTTCATAAATGATATTTTTTTCAATATATATTGATTCTAATGGTTCACTTTTTCCATTTTTATTCTTTATAATCATAAATGTAGTTTTCTCAATATTTAATTTCATCATATTCTGTTCAAAAAATTTCTTTACTTTAATTATATGTTCTTGTAAAATCTTTATTTTGGATGTATATAATAGAGTATCATCTGCAAATTGAATGCATTTGCCTTCAATGAAGTTAGGAATATCATTTACATATAGATTGAATAATAGTGGTCCTAAAACTGATCCTTGTGGTACTCCATTATTTACCAATATTTGTTTTGACGATAGATTGTTTACTTTCACGTATTGTGAACGATCAAATATATATGATTTTAGAAATTGGATTGATGAATCACTAAAATTATAAATTTCTCTTAGTTTTTTAATTAGTAAATCATGATTAATTGAATTAAAGGCCTTTGATATATCAAGTGAAGCAATATAAACTTTTTCATCTTTGTCTAATTTTCTACGCCAGTCATCTATTGTTTCAATTAATGCATAATTTGTTGATAATCCTTTTCTAAAACCAAATTGCTGTTTGCTTAAAAGTTTATTCTCTTCAATGTAGATCGTTAATTGTTGATATATTAGTTTTTCAAAAATTTTGCTTATTCCTGAGAGAATAGATATTGGACGATAATTCTCTGTTTTCTCATTATTGCCCTTTTTAAAAATGGGAATAACTTCAGCCATTTTTAATTGTTTAGGGAAATAGGAATAGTAAATACATTCATTGAAGAGATCACATAATGGTCTTGCTAGTACATATAGAGCGTCTTTTAAGAACCATAGAGGATAGTAACTTGGGCCTTTTGATTTACTTGTTTTTATCATTTTTGCGCATTTACAAAAATCATGAAGTGAAACATATTTAAATTTAAAAGGTGAGTGAATCAAATTTATGTTATGATGGTAATTGAATTTTGTAATATCTTTAATAGAATCTTCCTCTTGAAATTTACCAAGATTCACAAAGTGTTCATTCATAATATTTGCAATTTCAATGCTTTTTTTCAATGATTTTTCCTTCATTGTTAACTAGACATTTGATATCATTGTTCTTTTTTTCTTTGATAAATTTATTGATGTATAGCCATTTTCTTGCTACATTCTTTCCATCCTTAAAAGATCGTGTCAAAAATTCATTAAGCTCATATTTTAATTTATTTGATACACTATTTCTTAATTTCTTGTATTTTTTGAGATTTTCTGGACATCTATTTTTACAATAGCTTGCATAAAGGTTATGCTTTTCTTTAATTAACTGTTTAGTTTCTTTTGAAATCCATATCTTCCACTTTACAAATGGAGTTTGATCTTGTTTCTTAATTTTAGTAATTGGACAATGTTTGTCGTACAGCATAGTCAGACTCTTTGTTATAAATTCTAACTTTTCATCAATTGATTGAAAGTTATAGAAACATGTCCAGTTTAGATTTAGCAAGTCTATCGATAAATTGTTTCTCTGATAATGCTTAGTTGAATGAATAAAAATATTATTGCTTTGTTTCAAGAAACATTTACTTTTGTTCTTGGTCAAAATGCTGCAGGTAATTAAATGATCAGACAATAGACCATCTAAGACAAATGTTTCATAATTCGATATTTCAGGAGCATCACATATAATGTAATCAATTAATGATGACTATACAATAATGAACGACTATACAATAAATCGAAATTAGTAAGCTATCCGTAGCCAGTGTTTTTTAGTTTTATATTTTATTTTTGTTATTATTCATTTTTTTATTGTACATAGTAGCTAATGACGCTATTCATTTGAAATATCAGTGAAATATTGTAAAAAAATTCAAATGAATATAGATTATCTTATCTTAAGAAATTCCATGGATTTCTATTGCTCAGCTAGCCTATGTACAAATTTTCATTCTCTATTTTCTATACATCACATGCAAAGGGATACATTTATCATTTATCAAATGCGTTGCTATTTCATTGTAAAAAATGTTTCTAACGATTAATGTCTGCAATCGTTGTAATTTAATTTATGTATGTATCATAAATAGAAATAGCAACCCAATCGAAGCAACAAAGCATCTTGAAAACAAAAATTACGCAAGCACTTTATGTAAAACAAACACATTAAATGAGGAGAAAAAACACAGTTCATAATCTTTCGTCCACGCAGGGTCAGGGTGGATGCGGTTGCAAAACAAATATCACAGCATGTTTCGGAAGCTCATCAATCAATTCCACAAACAAAAGTAGTTCACTATCTGGGCGTGGAACTTGACAGCGGCTTATCATAAAACTTTATAAAATCCAAAATACGGAAAGTGGCTATTGGGATAGAATATCTAAAGCAATTAAAGAATGTTAGCAGCAGTAAAGCCTAATAAATTTTAATTGCAATTTCGTTCTTAGTTTATGATTGTTATATATAAATCTAACTTTTTCTTTAATTACTGATATTTTTCTGAGTTCTTTGATCATGTTTTCAGTGTGCAGTCCTCTATATTCGATCTTAAAACAATGTTCATAATTAGTTTGATTGATTTTTGAGATTTTGTTCTTAATTAAAATGTCTTCTAATGATTTCTTAATATATCGATCTATGAAATTGTTTGGATATTCATTCTTCTTTAATTCAATCTTAAGTTTTCCTATTTCTTGGTTAATTGTTCTATATGTGCTGCAATTGTCAAATATTCGATGAATACATCCTTTAATTAATAAGAGTTTGTAATTTAAAGGCGTATTTGAGTTGTAGTTCAATAATCGATTTAAAAACCGCTGAAGGAGAACCTACTCGCAAACACTAAATCAAATGTTTGGAGAAATTACTAGCTGCAAATTATTTTTATTTTGTCTTTTTTATTTACTGTTCTGTAGCTTTTAATTTTTCTTCCTTGTCTATGCTGTATATATTGTTTAATTTTGTAAATACTGTACATATACGTTGCTTATTGTAAGGTTTGCAATTTTGTAAATATGTAAAAACTAAATGTAGAGGAAAAGTTGAATATTTATTTCCACTATTATCTGAAATACAAAACTTGACATATTTCGTTAAACATTACAGGTGTATGGAATATAGACTTTTCTGAGAAATTCAATATGGTTTATGTATAAAAATGCCATTTTCGTTTTTCTTATCCATAATAAATTCCATCCATTTCTATTGACTACTTAGCCTATGTACAAATTTAATTAGTTTTTCTATACATTACATGCAAAAGGCGACATTTCCGCTTTCAAATGCATTGCTATTTTTCATTGTAAACAATTTCATGCGTTTCTAATTATTAATATTTGCAATCGTTGTAATTTAATCAGTTTTCACCAATAGACATCTATAAAAATTCCATGCATTTCTATTGGCTAGTCAATCTATATGTTCACCTCAAATTGATAGATAAAATCATTATTTTGTCTCCGCAAATTCGTTTTTCTTTTGACAATGTCTTTTGAAACACTAGCATCTGGGTCACTTGATAGTCTGCTTGACGAGCTATGTACAACCCCACCATCATCCAACTATAACCCACTAACATAAGAGATGATCCCACCACCCACTACTATCCACACATTTAATTCAGAGATTCAATAAAAATCATTCCTTCATCCGTGAGGTCTCCCTTTGTAAAGCAATGTGATGAAAACTACGTTCATACTAGTTAAAGGCTTTTTGAACGTGTTGGGGAGACAGCATAACATCTCCTTTGAATGTCATACTGTAATAATTTTCCCTCCAATCAAATTATTAGCTCTTTAATATAGTAAATGCTGTTGAAGTCGTTTCCTTGTACAGAATAATTAACTTGAAAAATAAATGCATAAAAATTTCACAAAAAATAATTAGTATGGTGAAATTAATTTAATTAAATAAGGATTTATGTGTTTAATAATAGTGTGTATTTCGTTTTTTCTTCATTATGAATGATTGACACAATAGAAAGCCCTGCAATGTATTATAAATTTAATTCTTATTATGAAATGTAATTGTACATGGAAATTAATCCATATCTCTTTTTTGTATAATGGTTTGATTATATTTCCAATTTCCATTGTAATTCAATTAACCATGCTAGGCTAATAATTAAATTTTAATTATAACTTCTTTTGTCTTGATTGGAACATTTTAACTTTGTCAAGGCAGTTCCAGATTTCCAGGCAGCGCGGACACCATATATATATGTACACACCGTCGTTTTAAGTAAAGTCAATTATTACATTAAAGCACTTTAAACCTTAGCTTTTAAAAACATAATAAAAATAGTTTTATTGTGTAATGAGTTGCCACATTGTAAATTTATGTTGTAAATTCATAAAGATAGATTGAAATTCCTAAACAAATATGTACTTGAAACTCGTCCTATGAATCTATGTGTTTAAAAGCATCTATTCACATCAATACACTAAAAATCAATGTTCTTCATCACTGTGCTGTTCGCCGTGGGAGTCCGCGTTGTTCACCGCAACATTGTAGACGACGTCGCGGGAGTTATTGAGAAGCGGACTCGAAGCCGAGTCACAGAACTGTAGTGCATGATTAAGAGCATCTTCATGTGGTGGCGTCAATGATGCAGATGAATCTGAAAGTTATAGAATTATCACAGAAACTAATTTTACTCAAAAAGCAAAAAATAATGCAAAGAATTCGTATGGAGAGAATAGAATTTTTTTTGGAAATTATACACGAAGG
>CABFPE010000121.1:41057-53494 GCA_900660155.1 Hofstenia miamia | reverse complement strand
ATGATTAAGAGCATCTTCATGTGGTGGCGTCAATGATGCAGATGAATCTGAAAGTTATAGAATTATCACAGAAACTAATTTTACTCAAAAAGCAAAAAATAATGCAAAGAATTCGTATGGAGAGAATAGAATTTTTTTTGGAAATTATACACGAAGGGATGAACCCATTCACTATCAAAGTAGCAAACTGCTTCAATGAGAGCGGGTGGGATGCGATCCGAATAGTGAACTGAAAATCCCGGATACTGGATAATATTTAGCATTTAATATCGACCTCTTGCGGATGAAAATAAATATTTTCACCATTTCCAATAGACTACATCCTGATATGTTTCGTTGCTTAACAACTTCCATATATCAGTATGTTGTCCGGTAAAATCCGGTACACAAGTTAAATTTTACCGGATATCCGGATCCGATTGTGTAATTGCCGATTTTACGGAATGCTCAATTTTGGCACATCCCTAGAGAGCGCCCGCCACTGTATAGGAAAAGCTCGCTTCCATTTTCAATAGGTGATTTTGAATTATTCTTTTTAAAATTTGAATAAGCAAAATAGGTAAAAGTGACAGTAGCAAAATGTAATTCAGCAAAGCGATCTTAATATTGTTTACCAGCATATCACAGGATGGCAAAAAGTTTGAAACATTTCAGGGTGTAAAATATGATATTTGTCTTGATTAAATATGAAAAGTAAACTTTTACCATGCCATGAACTACATGAATTAAAAACATATTTGATGCATTAATATAATCTAATTTAAACTTTTTACCATTCCTCTGGTAAAAGAGAATGTAAATATCCGCACTGTCTTCTTCCGACGGCTGCTTAACAGTGACAGTATCGTCATTAAAATAGAACCAGTTCTCGGTGCAAGGATTTTTAGCATACGCTGTATAGTGACCAAAGTTAACACCTAAGCAAAAAAATGAATTCGTTAGTCTTGATGAAATGGATTTACTTCCAAAATGGCAAATGCAACTTTGAAGAGTATAATCCACCGATTGCTGAAAATCACTGTTGATTATGAAAGGCGCCATATTTAGATTATGAGTGGGAAATGAAACTTTTGAGTTAATTTTATTGCTTGTGAATGCGTTGATAAAATAGAATCTAAACACGTTCCATTAAGATTACGCTATCAACGATCGCTCTGTATCAATAACATTTCATAACTCGAGATACTCTAAAAATCCACTCAATAAATGAAAACCAGTCTAAAATATTTAAATATTTTTATGAAGTTATGTATCATCAAAATTGTTTATTTATCAAACTGAAATACAATAATTGATTACCATATTTCTTCATTTAAATTTTTGCTTTTAGACATCTAATTATTTAAAATCAGTACAATTATATAATGGCATTAAAGTAGAATTATAAAAATTGCTTAGGGTATAAAAGGGATTTATAATTGAAAACAAGTGTTGCGTTAAATTTAACTGCAATTACACAGCGAACACGTTTAAATGCACACAGATTTTGGCAAACTATTGTGTCAATGACATCAAATTGCGGAAATAAAGTAAAGCTGTTGAAGAAAATGAACCTATACCTGACATACACAAAATGCCATGAAACGACAGTTGTAGAACCAAAAGATTCCAATTTAGAATGGAACATTTTGACTTTGGTTAACATTTTGTTTAGAATAGTTAAGATGCCTAAGAAATCACAAGTTTCATATGTGAGTGAAAAGACACAAAGACTGCCTTTACAAACACCAAACCAGAAATAAAGGGATCTGAGGTAATACTACTAACCCTTGTAATACATGTCGCACAAAACGAGGATTAAACTTTTATTAATTCAGTCTAATATTTGTAAGATAAATTTTTGTTTAAAAAAAGTCTTAATAAAAATAATAAATAAAATAGGGTCGGCTCTGTACTATGGTAAATTCGAATTTGGTGTACAGAGCGGACACTCTCCTTTTTCTCTACAAATATTGACAAGATAAGGTCGAAACTCAAGTATGTTAATAAGCAGACCAAAATCTCCCATATATCAAAGTTTCAGGCTATTCCCTTCATTTTTGCAAGATTTATTACGAAATGAAATTTGCCTTTAAAATTAGTATGGGAAAACTACAGAGCGGTCCCAATAATTACGGAAAATTGGGAAAAGCGGAAAAAATAATTACAAAACCGTACATAGCGGACAAAATAACAATAATAATAATAACCATAGAGTTAAAATTTTTTGCGAAACCTGAAAATTATGTGCAAAAAATATTACCGTTTGAGATAAATGATAAGGGTTTGTGGCAACCGCCACAGGCTGATAGTTTTTGTAGCCAATTGATTCTTTTTACACGATGGGCAAAACCAAGNTTTTCTCAAAAAATAATGACAAGATAAGGACGAAACTCTATTATGATAATAAGCAGAACAACATCTCTAATATATCATAGTTTCATGCTCTTCCCTTTTTTTTTACAAGTTTTATTACGAAATGAAATTTTCCTATAAAATTAGTATGAGAAAACAACAGAGCCGTCACAATAATTAAAGAAAGTTGAGAAAAGAAAAAAAAATAATAACAAAACAGAACATAGAGAACAAAATAACAATAATAATAATAACAATAGAAATAATTTTTTTTGAGAAATTCTTTAAGACATCTTATTATATAAAATCAGTACAATAATATAATGGCATTAAAGTAGTATTAAAAAAATTGCGTATATAAAAGGGATTTATAATTGAAAACAAGTTGTTGCGTTAAATTTAACTGCAATTACACAGCGAACACGTTTAAATGCACACAGATTTTGGCAAACTATTGTGTGTCAAAGACAACAAAGTGCAGAAATAAAATAAATCTGTTAAAAAAAATGAATATATACCAGACACACAAAAAATGCCAAGAAAAGACATTTATAGAAAAAAAAGATTCCTATATAGAATGAAATTTTTTGTCTTTGGTAAATTTTTTGTATAAAATAGTAAAGATGCCAAAGAACACACATGTTATATGTGTGAGAAAAAACACACAAAGACTGTCTATACACACAACAAAACAGAAATAGAGATCTGAGGTAATACTACTAACCCTTGTAATACATGTCGCACAAAACGAGGATTAAACTTTTATTAATTCAGTCTAATATTTGTAAGATAAATTTTTGTTTAAAAAAAGTCTTAATAAAAATAATAAATAAAATAGGGTCGGCTCTGTACTATGGTAAATTCGAATTTGGTGTACAGAGCGGACACTCTCCTTTTTCTCTACAAATATTGACAAGATAAGGTCGAAACTCAAGTATGTTAATAAGCAGACCAAAATCTCCCATATATCAAAGTTTCAGGCTATTCCCTTCATTTTTGCAAGATTTATTACGAAATGAAATTTGCCTTTAAAATTAGTATGGGAAAACTACAGAGCGGTCCCAATAATTACGGAAAATTGGGAAAAGCGGAAAAAATAATTACAAAACCGTACATAGCGGACAAAATAACAATAATAATAATAACCATAGAGTTAAAATTTTTTGCGAAACCTGAAAATTATGTGCAAAAAATATTACCGTTTGAGATAAATGATAAGGGTTTGTGGCAACCGCCACAGGCTGATAGTTTTTGTAGCCAATTGATTCTTTTTACACGATGGGCAAAACCAAGGATTATTAGCATCCAAAGTTTCTCTAAACAAAGCAAGTTACTAACTGCAGTTCAAATTCAAAGATCTAAAATATAAAGCCATAGGACTAAATCTTTCACAACTTCCATTGGCAATAGCTTAATGCAAACATGCAAAACTTGCATGGTATTACAAATATCGTTTAAAATATATAAAATCTGCAAGCACTCGATTTCAGAGAACTTAAGGTCTACCCAAATTTTCGCACATTGGTACAGGTGAGTCAATATTGGTTACTTTCCTTTCGTTAGTAAATAAATAACATTAAAATCAAATATCTAACTTTTGAAAAAAATAAACAATGATGCTTTCATTTCCCATTTCACTAATGAATTTACAATATATTGTTAATTGTCAGCTTTTTGCAAAAATGTGCAAAGCTGCTTTTTTGAAAAACTTAATTTAGGATGCCCTCGCGCGGTTCTATACAATCTTTTACAGCTGTGAAATGAAGCACTAAGAATATATTTACAAAACTAAAGCACCAGAAGACGTGATACATCCTTCTAATTCAACTACAATTGGGGCAAACCAAGAAATCTGCTTTCTCTTCATTAGTAGTCATCAAAACTAAAGCCAGAAACCGACTCAATGTTAAGGACAATATGCGACTTGCAAACCAGACATTGCAACTCTTGTAAAATAAACAATTGCAACCTTCTTATTAATTTTTTTGATGTAATATAAAGCAATTTTTGTAATTTAACTTTTATTGTTTTTGAAATATACATGTATTTTTAAGGATCCGCGACGTATATAAAATTTTTAGTAGGTCCATCAACCCAATTTCTTTATAAAAGGTTGGGAAACATTGTTTTAAGTGAATCATGAAAGGAGCAAAAAACCATTTGTATAAAACAAACGTCGCTTCCTTGCATAAAATAAATATTGATGTTACATCAAAAACGTGGAAAATAGACCACTGTTCACAACTATTTGTATTTAAGCGACAATAAAATTACAAATCAGAATTCAACAGCTAATGGCATATGTAAATGTATAAGTGAGAATTCTCTATTTGCAAATATAAATTACATTCACACTTTTATTGAGACTACGAACTGGCAATTTGAAATCAAAATACAGCCTTAGGTGTTCTGAATAGCACTAATATTTTAATGTTTACCAGGGTCTTAAGAATTATCAAGCAAGTTAATTAACCTCTACATCATTTGAACATTTGTTTTCTGCAGTGATGGACAAAGACAAAATTCAATAGAGCTGAATGATTTTAGTCAGTGTGAGCATTATACATAAGATCTATATTTTCTGTTGGACAAAAGTTTCAAACACAAGTGCAGTAAAGCACACTACTATATTCTCTAGCAATGATGAAACTAGAAGCAATTATCCTGATTGGCTAGCATACTAAATTAGTTGTTAGGTTGGCGCCATTCTTATTTCTTGTAAACTGTAATACAAGATCTTTTGCTGCAGTTTCTTTGCATTAACATCTGTTTATGAGGCGCCTCATCATTTGCATACCGAATAATGAAATGAAGTCCATGAATATCTTGCTAGAGAAGTTGGCAGCAGTATTGCAACTATAAAAAACACCTTAGTTAGATACAAGCGGAGGAGATACTTTGGTCGCCTTAAAAATGTTCAAAATGCCTTATTAAATAGTTCTGCTCAGGCCTTTTAACACTGTATCTTACAATCGGTCAAACATCTTTATAACATTCAGTAGTGCAAATACTGAACAGTGAGACTATTGCACAAAGGCATTTTAAAATATGAGGCCACGTGTGAACGCTATTAAACGATTTTCAAGTGTTTACATTTGAATGGTTAGGTGAGGAATTTGAGAAATTCCCCTTATAAAATACCCTTGTTCGAATCAGCCCGTTCATTTGTGTGCGACCATATTATTATAAGTTCGCTATACCGTTAACCAAATGTTATTGATCTACGGACAAAAATTTATAAGTCCATGACTATGAAAAAGCACATACCCCTGAGTAAATGCTTCAATGCATTCATTAAGAGTGAGCTCATTGGTGTTGCGAAGATGATTCATACTATCATGAGATTTGATTCCATGATTGAAAAGGCTAAGAACCTCGGCAACTGTACTTTCCAAACATTTAATGCTAGATAAATAAGTTAGTTAGTAGAGAAGGCACATTCAAAAACCCAATATATTCAAGAATAGTCCCCTCCCAGTTCAAGAATATAAATACCTTAACACGGTCAACAGATACAAACACAAGCAGCTCAGCAAAACAAATCGATTAGGCAATTTTACATAGTACTTCATGAAAGTTGAGCATAGACTAATATTAAATCAATAATCCCACTTTTCCTCTTTTCATGTATAAGAATCATATACTTCTGTGGAATTTAAATATCATTATATTTATAAGAATATTATTCAAAATAAGTTACTAATAACTTCACAAAAATCCTACCCTCAAATGCAAATAATACAAATATTCAGAAGAAACTAGTTGCAAAATATTAACAATTTATCAATTGTTCAATAAAGAAATATCTTAGAAGCGTTCATACTGAACAGTAAGGCAACTTCCGGGCAGAATTTTTGTCATGCCATCTGTTTCTGGAATAAAAGAACATTGACAATCGACAGAATCGCAGCTAAATCAATGTAATGAGCACCACGAAATTATGAAAACTCAGGCTTACAGTGAACAACGTAGCCCTTTGTAATCGGTGCGATAGAGCGAAAACTCACAGTCTACCGCCATCATATGACGCCGTATCATTGCATAAAGTGACTTCGCCTCAATACGTTCAGGTAAATAAACCAGCCGCGGATTTGTGATAGTAGTAATACTCTAAAAAATTGTTCTTGATTATAAAACTAATCCAAGTAATAAAGTTCACTTAATGAACATTTGTTTAGCCCTCAAGTGAAAATATATCGAAAGTAATACCACACGTTTGTCATTCGAATCAAGTAACTCTCGTCGATAAGCAACTGGAGTGCAAAGAATTCGGACGGATTCTTGTTCCGATGGCTCCCGCATCAACTTGAACAAAGAAGCAGAACTAATTTTCATGCATGTCTAAATATTGTTAAGAGCGTGATGCTAAAATCACTCAACATCTTACTGGACACCGAATCATTTTGTTGATGGGATCTGTATGCTGAATTCCAGAATCTAAACAATTTTCGCAACAAGCACCTTCCTTGCATTCACTGTGCACGTACAAATCAATATCAAGAAAATCTTCTAAGCATATTGAACAAAGTGCAGTGGTTGAAACTAAAAAGTTCGCAATGAATTTCATTGGTACAAGAGATCCGTGGACGTCGGATGTATAAGAACACAACACGAATATTCCCTGTGGTGATCTAATCATTTTATCAACATGAATATTCCACAATGTTACCCCTAATAATTGTATAATCTCAAACACAAAATATTAGTTATAGTCTTAAATAAAAAATCATCACACAAAAATTACCAGCATTACACACCGATAATCAAAGGTGGACATTTTTACTATATTATAAAATATATGGAACAGCTAAAAAGCACTGTTCATAAGTTAGCTTCGTCGGTCTTGTGTATATCTTGAATATATTCATGGACAATCACTAGATCGCGTGTATTGTCCTTATACATCTGAGATCCATGGCGAAAATATAGCGGAAGTAAAAAACCAGTTGAATGCTGACATTATAACTATGTCCTGCTTAGTTTTCAAAGAACAAGTAAACAAATTGATTACTTGGGACATCCGTATTTTTCACATCATCGTTGTCTTCATCAACGTGCCAGGAACACATCTCGAAGGCGTACAGTGTTTCACGCTCGTTTGTGCTTATATAGGCCAAATTATTTGATTCATTCTAAGGAGAAATGAGTCAGGAACAATATAATCTAAGTTTACCAAAACTCTTTCAACACAGTGACCTTGAACCGCAGCAAAAGCCAAATCTGGAGAGTGTGGTGCAATCATATTAAGAAGTTCCTGTTTCAAACAAGCCATAGTTCCAAATTTACTGACAGTAACTAGGTAGCTCATGGCTTCGCCTTGCCAATTGACAAACACGGTTTCTATTTGTCGCTCAAATGCATGAGGCAAGGGTAGCGTTAGATACATGAATGGCTCATAAGTTACGGAAGTAAATCCACATTCCTGACACAAAACCTAAGCAAAAATGTATTTTTCATAGCAACTATTCAAAACGATACTTACACTGCTCTTAAATTGCCCTTGAAATGTATCAACGATTACAGATTTATTTTGTTTAATGTGCGTGTTCCAAGCATTTTCAGCAGAGTTTTTAAAACGGGTTTCAGCTTCAATGTTAGAAAGTTTACTGGTACGTAAGGCTAATGAATGCTCGACCTCATTGCAGACTTTATGACGATGATTGTCCAGGGGATTTATAATACGAATTTTATTCAGAAGTTCATCATCAGGTGGACTGGTCATTCTGTTATTCAAAGGTATTTCAAAATCGGAATCCACCTAAAAACTAGCATCATTGCTTTAAGTCTTAATCACGGAGTACTTCTTGGCCTTAATACATTAATTATCTCAACTTTAATTCAAATTAATAGCAAAGAATTTAAAGAACTCATATAAAATTATTTTGTTTAAAAAATTTTAAATAATAGCTAATGAAGTAAGTGAAACTGATTGTGGTTAAACTATCTTACATTGTCAAAGTTGCAAGCAGAATAGGCACCATGTTTTGTATCTCCTGCAAACGCAGACTCATCCAAACGCATTTTTTTCATAGCACCAGATGGAGAGTCAATCTTAAAATATGCATCATCTTCATCAGAATCCGCAACTGCACTCTTCTTCAAATTACTCTTGCTAAATATTTTGATTGATAAGACCTGAACAGATTTACTGCTGATACATTCATGTAAAAATTTATACATAACTACGATTGTATTGTACGTAAAACAGTATACTTCACAGCTCCACGATTAATGGGATTGCGTGTAGTAAGTTGAATGGCTTTTCGGGGATGGACATCACTCTTGCAGAACTTGATGCTATCTACGCAAACCTGCTGCTGAGTATCACCAATTTCAACATTTGTGTTTCTCGTTTTACTTTCCTTTGTTAGTGCAGCTTTCACAGCCTGTGAGGCGAAATTTTCAGCGGTTATGCCTGGCTTAGCAGACTCGCTTTCTGGACGATTCAATTCTTCGTGTAAGCTGTTCAAAAGTAAGGCAAGAAACTCTTGGCAGTCGTGCTAAACGACAAGTACTACTTATAGAGCATTTTCAATAAAAATCACCTGTCGGAATCCTTCAAATTGACTATGTTTGGCACTAAGGCTATGCTTAAAATGTTCAGGTTTGAGTTGCACCTCCTTCATGCTCCACATTTCACATAACAGCTTGGTAAATGAAATTGATAATTTCTTACTCTAAAAACAAATTACACAACTATCATCATCTTGGATTGAATTTGATGAAAACTTTGTTTAAAATAGTAACCTACCAATGTCTTTTCATGAAAAAAATGTTGACACAAGTAAGCGTTGCTGATAAGGCACTGAAGACCCGCATTCATAAAACAAGTATTTCCCAAATTCTTCAGACCGCAAACACCTTGTTCATGTTTTTCACCTAAAGAGTTCATTAAACCTCATGCAAGATGTTTATAAACAACTCGAATTATTATGAAAAGTTAACCCCTTAAATATAGCAAATTTAGTTTTCTATTGCTCGAACTACAACCAAACAGAAAACAGTGGAGAAATATTCGCGTTTTTCAAATGGCACATAATGGGAAGAAATTTGTCTGAAGTACGAAACAATTTCTGCTTATAAACAATTCAGTTGTGATGTGACAACCATGAAAAATAAAATTATATAATAAAATGAAAATAGATTCTTCAATATTCTCATAGCAAGAGAATTGTACTAAAGCAGCTAAAATTTGTTAGTATCATCTTATTGAACCAAGAGAATAACAAAAAGAAGTCAATATTCATGGAATAAACTGAAAACACGAGCAGTTTGAAAATTTAATATTTCAGTGCAATGAACATATATAACATAAAGTTACGATTGACCAATTCAACACACTTTCACAATTTGCTGATATCACATAATTCAGCAATAAATTTGAATAAAATATATAGCTTTTAACAATCATATTTAATCATAATAACCCCAAAGTACTCCAGTAATGTTATTAGGAAATATTGAAATGAGTGATAATAGGCGGTATATACGTGAATTGGCAGGAGCCAACAAAATTTCATCATTATACATTGATTTCATTTGTCATAATTCAGATTAAAATAATTGCAACAAGCTACAGAACTTATATTAAAGCCTTTATACCGACTAACTAGCTACAACTTACTGCTGTCAACACCCAGTGCTAGGAGACGCCTTTATCGTCACAATATATACCAAAACCGTGAAATATCAAAGAAGTTAAAGCATTCATCATTCGAAGCTGGGCGTGAAAGAGTGCAATTGTCAAAATCACGGATCGCTGGGGACGTGAAGATAAAGAACTGGAAGCTGAAAAAGACCCCTTTCATTGAAGAACATAATCCGATCCGCCTATCGAAGAATAACCCTCACAAGACCACTCGAAAACCACTTGCAGAGCAAAAAGTCTAACAAATTTTTATTGTTTTTTTATATTTTTTTTCGACTTAAAAATAGAAAGCTAATATACTCGAAGAGCAAGATGGAATTACGTGATAAGCAATGTCATTTATCAAATAACGATTTTCCAATTAGACTTTTCTATTGCAAACCTTAAATTTCGCCTCAACAAGTGATGAGCAGAGAACACGATCATCCACTTTATCAAAATGCAACACAAACAGAAATCGTTGCTGATCTCAAAATAAGTAAGTCAACTGTCTTACGAATGAAATGGATGCATTTGGCGATTGTTCTGTCAGTGCAATGAGATGTTCTGTTAGAACTGTGGGCTCTAAGCCAATAATGCCGCATTGTCATCCACTACTGACAACAATTAGTGGGGCAGAAACCATCAGCATTGGACGCTTGCTACGCCAGAAATTCATCCAATTACGAAGGCTGTGTAAGTCATTTCAGCATTCGAGGTTGGAGAAGAATTTACTAAATAAACGTCCTTTTTCATTGAAATAGGCGGTAAAACTGGAATTCCCAGAGTCTGAGAGAAGGCGCAGGATTCTTTTACAAAAATACAGTAAACATGCTGAACTTACCATTCAAGCAGGAGTTAGGGACCAATTTCTACTGTTATTGAGTAATTCAGGGCTTATGAGTTCTAGGTCTATAAAACAACAAATTTCCATTCAACACTTTTTACGCTAAATTTTGAAATTAATGGCTGGAAGCAGCAAGAACTTTAAATGAGTGATCTCAAAGACAAATTTTAATGCTGTTGGCGAGAACCAACGCATGTGCGAAATAGCCATACTTAAGAACTGCAAGGACGGTTTTAATAAGGGTTACTCCCAGTGTAGCGTCAATCTTGTAAACGTAAAGAAACAACGAAATTTAACAATTCTACAAATGAGATAAAACCATTCACTATACAGGAGAAAGCCAGTATTGAGACAAGAAGAAAAAGAAAGTAGACAAGGTATCTGGTAAAACTGAAGATGGCTAAAAACGTCTTTATCCTTTAATATAATTGCATCAAAAATACTTTTGGGAGTGCACATGCAAGGAGGCCGATTCCATCATCAAACCAATTTTTTATAACTTAATCTTTAATTGGAAACAACCGACTATTAGTAACAAGCAGCCACTCCCTCAGTTCCGCGTAGACTATTGATGTCACGCAATATAAAATTTAATGAGAAATGGTGCATCACACAAATAAAGTTACATGGGTCTTCGGGGCGTTGTAGGAATATCGTAGTTCTTTATGGGAGTTAAAATGCGAAAAGTACTTAAAATTAAATATTTATGATGCAATCGCCAGTATTTAAACAACAATAAGAAAATGAGACGTTATCAACTTTGCAAGTAATTGGAAATACCTACGGTCTAGTTTCTAGTAAATTCTAAAAAGAATTTAGAAACAAATTACTATTTAGGAAAAGTCGATTATAAACAGTATCAATGAATTTGATAAATATATAAAAAATTATTTAGCTTGCCTTAATCTTAGGCAATTCAAACTGTTTTGAAAATCGAGATATACCAAAAAATTACGATTTTTTGTCCTAACAATTGTTAAATTTTGACTTTCAGGTAAATAATGAGGATGGAAGCCATGACAGCTATCAGGCATGTACACCAACTTGTAATCATTGGAATAAGTGGAATACTCATTTTATGAATCGAATCTCTAGACGAGGTGTTCTTTACCAGCAGATACCATATATGCAGCAGCATCAGAGTAGCTCAATTGTCCCTTGCTATCTTAATTTTGTTAAGGCATCATCAATGTGATGGCAAACAATCGCATGATTTGGCGGACCATCTAGTCTTCCACACACTAGCGCAAATACAGACTTTAGAGTGTTAAAATACTCGCAATCAATGATTTCAGATTCAATGAATACCAGGAAGGCTTCATTATCATTCACTGAACAAGGGCCATTTCATAAATAGGAATAACGAGATGAGGTGACGAATTTTACGGAACACGTAAAGAAAGACAAGGGGCTTCAGATGATTGACAGCCGAGAAAGAATAGTGATTGGACGGCATGAAGTAACTTGAAAGGAGGGTAGCTGATTTGATTTTAACAGCGTAGAGATCCAAGATGTTTCCAGCAAGGCGAAAAACGCATAGAGGAGCAAATGTAGAAGAAGAGACGCTTTAAATTGCTTCATATAGTATTAGTGACTAAACATCAACCAGCAAAAATATATATATATATA
>CABFPE010000121.1:24311-40907 GCA_900660155.1 Hofstenia miamia | reverse complement strand
TATATATATATATATATATATATATATATATTGGGTTAAACTGAATAAATGCATGGGGAAATGTCTGTACTGCTAATCAAATACATTAACCTACTAGGTGTAAAACTCAATATCTCAAGAAAATTGAAGTTTATATGAAGAGGAAAGCATTTAATGCTTTACTTTTGACAAAACACTCATAGAAATTACTGTACCTTCCACCATTTGCTCAAAACAACATCATTCAACAAGCAATAAATAATGAAATCTGGAGTAATAATAATAATTTGTGTTCAACTAGCTTGCTAAACTGTTAATATAATAAATGTGTTGGCAAGCCTGCTGTAAAATTGATATTATATTCTAAACAGTCTGGGTACACTGTCTGTTACATTCATAATGCAAGCATAGGAAGCTAGTATGACATGTGTCATGCCACTAAAATCTTTATGTTCGCAATTAGATTATACATTAAGGGAGAACCCGCATCAAGAAGTCTACAAATTTGTAGACTAAATAAAAAGAAACATAGCGATTTTGAATTCAAGAAGGTTTAAATAAGTATTAGAAAGTGAAATTTCAATAATGGTTCCAAATCACAATGAAGTTGAGGTTTTTAGGATAGGATCTTAGTAGGATTGCTATGGTATGCGTTTGAACACATTTATTCATTTAATCCACCTCTCCGGAAGTTTTAACAGAATAAAAGTATATGTTTCTAATGTTTCACCTATTTCCCGATATCCTAGACAATAGCTTGTGCTATCGCACAAAATTTAAAAATTTTTTTAGTTAAACATAATTGTTCTTTTAGCCTGGTAGACGAAGATTGTTCAATACTTAGACAAGCTTCCCATCCAGCATCATAATTATAATTATGCAAATATAACTAAATGTCCATAATCCGAAAAAGAACAGTAATGTCCGCTTAATCGATACAAATTTAAAATTAGGCAAATTCTTAAATTTCTCTTATGCTAGCCGGCCTTACAATCCAAATATTTTTTAAAACTAATAGAAATTATTAAGAAAAAAAATGTTGAGTAAACAAATATACTATTATTAAATGAAAAGAAAATTTAAATTTATTTATGAATATTTTAAATAACAAAGCAGAATAAAATATAAGAAAACATACCATGCATGCTAACTGGACTTGAGGCAGGTGCAACAGCACCTTCATCGGGTTCAGAAAACATATCTCGATAAAAGTCACTTTCTTCTAAAAAGCATAATCATAGAATTTTTGCGACTAATAGCAAATTAATTTCCAAGAAATACTTCCGCAACAATTTTAATGCAATATTTAAATCAATGAAATATTGAAAATTTCGACGCAAGTGTACGCCCAAATGTATAATAAAAACAACTAATCATTAAAAATATACCTGCATTAAGTTCAAACACATCATTGCAGTTTGAGGACATTTGCTGATCATTACACATGCTAGAACTTTTAATCATTTCTGCATACAGTTATTCAGCACCATTGCAACATATATATACTATAACTAAAATACATTACTAAAAATTCACAATGAAGAAAATGTAAAATTAATCTAATTATATCGTAATCGACGCCTTCAGGAGTGACTAACTGCTATTATAATCAGATTGTCGAAATTTTATTTTTTAAAATTTTATTCTCTTTTCCCGACACCAACATACTGATATTTGACTGAAAATCAGTCAAAGTGGATTGTTGCAATTTTCAAAAATGTAGGTAAGCGTTTTAAGCTCTTCACTGTTCAAAGTGTCACCTATTAGAATAATAGTACACTACATTGGCAGATTCAAAATCCCTTGAAATAGAAAATGTGTTCATATTTAGCAATGCCACAGTTAGGTGAATGGGAAATGTTTCTTTTATGAGAAGAAAAGAAACACATCTTTTTGATTTAGAACTAATAATGGGCGAAGTGTACCCTAATATTATGAGACATTTAATATTTTGAAAGAGTTTTTTGGGGAAGAAAATTATGTATTGATGAACTAAATACTAATTAATGCATTTTCTAACAATTAAGTTCAAAAAAAATATTATGGGATCTTATATTGTTTCATAATGTACCTTAAGTTATTGGGGAGTGAAAATTGTCACTAATTATTGTTTTTAATCATATCTTAGTTAGCCTATCTAATATATATTATGAAAGAATTTATGAGAAAGAAAATACTGCACAAATATAACTTAGTAATTTCTAAATCAAGAGGAAAGTCTAATGAAAGCTGTATAAATTAAGTAATAAATTGTTTATTAAAAACAATGTTTCTCCATTAAAGACAGATTATTCCTGTTTACTTGCCCTGTTGACTTACTTGATCTCAGTACAGCATTCAACAATATTTATCATAGTGATGTACCTGATTGTATTGAGAAAAGCCCTGTTCCATAGCCTGTACTTATTAAAATAGGCCCATTGATTTGTCAATGTCCATATTCTAAGTGCATTATGCCTGTAGCTATATGTTTTTTTGACTAAATTTGCATGATGCAACAAAATAACCTTCAACTGTGCTATTAAAAAGAAACTTACTTAAACTTTCATAGCCATCAATATATATATATAAATTTTAAGTTTAATTTTAATTTTAATGTATATTTCTATGATGGTTTACATCATATTCCCAGAACTTTACATATTTCTGCAACACCTCAAAACTGAAGAATAAAAAATACTAAGAATTTAAATACTTATTTATTTACTGTACAACAAGTAAATGCAGGAATTATGTTTCATTACAATGTTTTTCAGTGTTGTCCTGAAGTTATAATGCAACTGGAAGGGGAGTTATTTCTTTGCAGTCAGGTTCAGATACTCAATAATATCATAGAACTAATTCAGGGGGAGAAGTGCAAAGAAAAGCTGAATGCTTTACAGGTTATTCTTGATTTTAGATTTTAGATCCTCAAATAAAAATTCATGCAGAGCACAGATGCCCAGCTAATGCCTGTAGTATAGAAAACAAGGCTACTACACTTTTGTCCATGCCCAGTGCAGGCCCTATCCCAGTTGATGATGATCAACTTTACATTGATGATAGCTTGCTAATCAATTCATCTTTACATGTACCTGATTTGTTAATTAAGTTTCAAAAGTCTTTTATGATATTATGCAGTTCTGCTACTTTAACTAAATGTAGAGGTAGTTATCCCTAATAGGATATGTTGTTGTGATTAGTAACTAATTAATATAAATTATTTATTAAATCTATCTAATATGATTAAATAAAATATATTTAGTTGTTTTCATTTATCAAACCATCATAGATTTTGAACTGCAAATTGAAATACATAATTGAAGTTTTTGAATTCTTGTACATTTACTTACCTAAAATAATTAACAAATAAATACTATCTATCAAGGGTTAAATGAATTCTTATCCAAAACCAAGTTAAGTAAACATTATGTAGCCTCCAAGACCAATGGAGAGACCATACAAACCTTTTGTTTATAAATTAGGTTTTACAATTGCTAAGAAAACCAAAACTATTAAGAAATTGACATAGGCAAAATTAAAACACATTGCAAACTTAGTAGTAGGGTAAGTTTATAAGAATAGATAATCTAAAGGCCTGTACTAAGTTACTTCAGGTTATACATGCTAAAATGTAAACTCTAAGCTTTATGTTGTTGTGCTGAATTTGTTTTCTTTAATATGATGGGTTCTATATGTGGCACTCCTCACCCATGGCTTCCATGTTTTCAGGTAAATTATCTCAGGGACAAAAATTTCAAGAAGAAAAGTTATATATGTATAATGTAGTTTGTATTCACTTTGCTCACTATTAAAATGGCTGATGAATTTTAAAAAAAAATCATAAGTTTAAATAAAGCAATACCATAAAGTGAATTAATTAATTTTGGAAAAAAACAAATTAATACAAATCACTGCTTAAGACATTAAGCATAGTATTTTTAGTCTGATTCTTTTTTAACAATATTATCATCTGCTGGCTATACTTCTACATATTTATAATAAAAAAATTATTCAATTTAAGATTTTTTTTACAGAGAATTTCATTTAACTGAATAGAAATTGCACTTATGATGTATAATGCAAGCAATGTAGCTATATCTTCATTTTGATAGAATAGAATGATTTGATGTAAAATAATTTGTTCTATGCTTCACACAATGGGAAATATTGCTAGGTATTCACATTTATATTTCTATTGGTTACAGCAACTTCTCTCCTTATCTCTCAGTATATAGAAAACTATTCAAACTACAGCTAAATTCAAGAAATATCATCAATCATTCTAATGCAAAATTACAATTTCTGTGAAATATTCTTTGGATTGCAATCAGAGTTTTTGAGTACTCAGAATGCTAAAAAATTAAACTCAAATGAGTTTGCTAAACCTGATCAGAAAAACCTGGTATCATTAATTTTTGACCTCATACACAATTGAAAATATCATATATTTAATATTATAATTTGCTTATCAATCGCAAAAAATTATAGAAATATTAAGAATTTTTTTATATAAAGAACTCCAAATTTAAAAACTCAATTGAACCCAGAATATTCTTTAAAAAATACTTAAACTTGAACTCGACTTGAAAACACTCAAACTTGAACTCGACTTGAAAACCTTGTTTAGAGTCTTAGAATTAATGATGTGCTATTTGGTAAAATGAAATTTGGAAAAAAGTGATACAGAACCTAATTTTTAATTATTACTTTTACGATATTATTATTGTCAACATTTTTCGGCTGCGCGACGTTGGAGTAAGACATTTTCTAAATTGGAAAATTTCATTTTTTGTTGGTTAACCATATGTAAATTGTTTTGCTTCAAAAATATTGTGTATAAAATGGTTTTAGTAAAAAATATTTAAGTTTATGCTCGATTTTAGTTATAAAATGTTTAACGTTATTATTCAGTAATTCATGCTTATAAGCAATCTAGTGATATATGGTGTTTTAATTAATTTTTCTTATCGCAAGCTCAGCTACTGTTCATGAAAATATTCATTCAGTGGCGTTATTGTACTTTAGGGGACCCAGTTTATGTGACGTCATAAAATGGGTATAAAACTAACCCTAACCCCATTCCCTCACCCAATACTTGGGTGTTTTGCAAAAAATTAATCAACAAGATGAAATGCAATATAATTGCATTGATTGGGGAGTAGGGTTAAGGTTAGTTTAATACCCATTTTATGACGTCACTCAAACTGGGTCCCCTAAAGTACAATAACGCCTCCACACTGTTTCATGGATTTTTTGTCACTGTGTATAATATTTTAGTATGTGTAAAAATTCTTGGCGTTATTTTACTTTAGAGAACCCAGTTCAAGTGACGTCATAAAATAGGTATTGAACTCTAACCTTAACCCTACACCCATACCATTAAAATTGCATTGTATTTCATCATGTTGGTTATTTTTTGCAAGACGTTTAAGTTTTGGGTGAGGGGTTGGGGTTAGGGTTAGTTCAATTATCTTATGACGTCATTACAAGTGGATCCTCTAAAGTAAAATCCCAAATTCTTTCTAAAATGAGTGGCAATTTTTTACTATGAATTGCAATGTGCAAGTGTGGCTGCGAAAGGTTATGCTTGTGTACGTTTTTCAATTATGCTGCTCAAATAATTCGTATAAATAGAATATGCAACTAATTATTGAATCAACAGTTTTTCTGTTCTATTACTAATGATCCACTAAATAGAGAGAGATAAAGGGTAGGGGAAATAACAAAGCGTACAAATAAAATTTTACACTAATCAGTTTTACAGTACAGAGTATGAATTACTTCGCATGCACGGTCAGGCTGTTGCGCTGGGCCAAACAGTAGGGAGAAACTTTCCCACCGGACTGTAGTAGTGATACTAGCAGCTCTGTCGAGAATACCTTGGCCTTTTAATAAATTGGTTGCCGTAGCACTGGTCAGTGCTGGTGAACATTAGTCGACGCTCTAGTTATGGAATTCGAAACATTTTCAGGGCATGACGGGGCCAATTGTCTTAGCACTGTTAGCCGAGAAACAGTTTTTCTGCAAATTGAGTCAAAATATCGGTTCCAGCTAAGGTTGGGTTCAATATTTACTCCCATGAACCGAATTGAATTCACGCTTGGTATGCCATCAGGTAGGGGGTAAGTGGGGCGTGTACGTTAGCTAGATATAATCATTTGTTGAGATTTCTATTTGTTTAGAGAAAGTATGTTATCCTCACAAAAATGCGCAATCAGTGGAGCATCTGTGGTTATGGAAGTACAGCTCTTTTTAATGCGAACCCCGGAATTACTGTCATCTGCATATTTTACAATAAAAGACTTCTTGGCATGAAGATCGGCCATGTAAAATATGAATAGGAGAGGGCCGACTAGGGGGACTATATCGACATTATATTCGTCATTAAGTTTTACTGTATTTTAGTGACATCTTCATGGAATTAACTCTAATGTGAATCCGCTTTTCTCTTAAACAACTGGTATTTTCTCCTACTTCCCACTCCTCCCACATTGACTTGGTTTTGTGCCCTCACCCTGTTCGTATTTTTGTGGTTCCTGTTCTGGTCGAACCTTCTGATTACTCATTTGTTTACTTCAGCCTGTCTGTCAATTCTATTACCCCATCTGCTTGTCCGGTCACTCCTCAATATGCTCAATCTAACAGTGACTTTGTATCTCTAAATGCTGCTCTCTCATCCCTTACTGTCCTTCCGATTCTTCGAAACTCTCTTCTCTCACAGAAGACGTAATCAACTTCATGGAACTCGACAAAGTCTCTTTTGTCCAGCTTCTCATCTGGATCTCTTCAAGACTTTTATGCTTTCTTGCGTTCCCTGCATTCCAAACCTGACCTTCCCAGCTAGAATTGGAACCATTTTTCTGCTTACTCGGATCTGGAGAAAGCTGATCGCTTCTAATGCCTATTTCCCCTTGAATTTTTCCGATCCTGTCTCTCTCTGTCCTGGTACTCCTGCCATCTCCCCACTAATTTGCCTCATACAAAGTTGTCAATCATCTTTGAGTGTCTTGTCTTTCATTATGTGGTCCCTAAAATTCGTCACCTCTTCTCCGCTTTTCAACATGGTAACCTTCCGGGTCGTTCTACCGTTACTAACTTGCTCACTTTAATTGGAAACTGCTGTTTCCACTCTGATCGTAATGATCCTGGTTGCATTATCTTTCTTAACTTTTCTAAAGCTTTTGATCGGCTCCCTCATTCTATCCTTCTTGACAAATTATGTTTATTTGGCTTTAATGCTGATTTCATCAAACCCTGCCAGTTTTACCTGTCCAATCGTCGTAAGTGTGTAAAAAACAATTTGTCTATTTCTTCTTCTGCTCTTGTCTTTAGTGGTGCCTATCAATGGCCTACCTCAATGTGTCCTTAATTCATCCTGTCTACTGTACATTGATGACAGAGATTTTCAATTTTGGTAGTTCTTTTGGCTCCAATATCACCTCTGATCTTGAGCTGCCGTAAAACTTGACTTGTTTTTATTTTTTTGTAGTGTATTCCTTCAGCGGCTAAATTATTATTATTATTATAATAATGGCGCTGTGGAACTGGAATTTCGAGCAATATTGATCTCAAACGCCAAAAGGGGAATTCACAGCGCCATTGGGCTCTCATTTAGTCAGTATTTACTTGTTTTTTGAAATTTTGGGTGTGGTGCTTAAATCTACTGTTCTTTGTTTGGTTAAAATTTCAGCTTTTTAGCCTTGCTGGTTCAGGCTGCAGCAACATCAAAAAAATAATTATAGTGGTGTTTCAGATAAAAATTTTTAATATTATAGAGGCGCTTGAGATATTTTTGTAATTATTATAATGGAGTTTGAGACAGTATTCTACAAAAAATCTTTAATATTGGTATATCGTACTGTTAAATGATAAACAAGTTGGAGGCTGAGAAGTTCGCATTCCAACCTAAACCACCCTGTTGACCGATATCTCCCTTAAAAAAATTAAAATTTAATTACCACGGCCATGTAGAGTTTTTGATGCTCTTTCTAAAAAACTTTACTTCATGAAAATCGGTTAAATATTGACTGAGTTACAATCTTTCAAATTTTGGGTATAAGAAATGAAGAAATTTCAACAAAGAAAGTTAAATTATAGGTTGCTGTTTGTCGCATTTAGATACTGGGTTTTAGTGGAAGTGGCGTTGTTTTGGGAATAATTTTGTCTTACTTCTACAATTCTTCACCACTGCCTGGTCTATCAACAACTGATCTTTGCATCCTCTTGTCTTTGTCCTACATCCCTTCTGCTCCTCTGGTATCAACCTATTCTGTTCTAAGTAACATGCCAGCCTACTTGAAATCACAGAAGTTAGCGATTTCCACGTTGTTGGCAGCCATGTTATTGGCCTGAAGTTTCTTGATTCACTGCCTTTCTTTGGGTCCTTCTGTATCAGAAATGTCCTTCCCACTGCTAGTCTCTCATGAACACTAGTGAACTTCTTCATCCAATACCCATGTACCTCATCTCTGCCTGGCGCCTTCCAATTCTTCATCTTCTTTAGAGCTTCTTTTAGCTTTGCAGTTGTGATTGCTTCTTCTTCTTGTCTAAACCTCTTCTGCATCTGCTCACTCTCTATCGCTGATCCCTCACTTCCCCATATATTCTCCCAGAACCTTACTGCATCCTCGCCTGCTCTAGCTGTAGCCTTTTTTCCTGCGTCTAGTTCTTTGTAGAATCGTCCTTGTTGAGCCTCAAACTTCATGTTGTCTCTTGTTTGCTTTGCTCTTGCCCTATATTTTCTTAGTTTCTCAGCTTCTGCAACTAGTCTCTGCTTTAGCTCTTCTCTTGCAGTTTCTATTGTCTTCCCTTTACCTACCCTGCAGCTGTCCTGCACCGCCTTACTTGTCCTGATCTTCCCTATTTGCTGCCTAATCATTGCCACTTTATTCCCATGCTGGCTTTCTGTCTCCCTTATCTTGTTGCCTTTTCTTCTTCATGTTCATGCCTACATTCTTCAGCACTTCCCATGCGCCTGCATACACTAAGCTATTTACTTCTGTGACACTCCTAGCATCTATCCTCTCCAACACGTTGAGAATTTTGTGCCACATATGATTTTCGTTGTATAAATACTGACTGTCCAACAAGACAAAACAACTTAATTGACTACTTCCTAACAAATTCAGACTTATTTTTTAAATTCTTAATGTGACCATGCTCTTTGCACATATATAAGTATTATAACTACCAAAGCCAATAATTTTAAAATAATTTATGCAAGAGATTATCTAAATTATACAGACGAAATAATGGAAGCACTTTTGAAAAACATATTGTTCAACTATATATACACATTAAAATCTGGATCTTGTATGATTTATTAAATCTCAAAAGAAATTTGCAATGCAATTAATAAAGCGGTACCAATTAAGTACCCCAAAGTAAAGGCGCGAAAATTTGCTTTATCAAATGCCGATGATATTGTTATTACACAGATAAGCATTAAAAGAAAATTGTTTGAACTCGCTAAAACAGAGCCGACAACAACTAATTGGACTAATTACGAAAAATCAAAGAAGGTAATTAAACATTTAAGAAATAAAAAATCTGCCTTAAAACAGAAAGGGTTCTTCGATAAACTAAGCAATCCAAACGAAAAATGGCGATATATTCATAAATTTTTGGGAAAAAGTAAAGGACTTTCAACTGACATTAACGAATTAAGTATTGATAACAAAATTACAACGGAAAAACAAGAATAATAGACCATCTAAATGCAACATTTAAGGAACTTGGCAATTTCAATTTTCCATAATATATACGAGAAAGACAAACATTAATAAATTCCCAGCAAAATCATACTTTTTTTTTAGACTCGTAAATGCAACTGAACTAGAAACCATAATAAAAAATTTAGACACAAATANATTGTAATTTCTCATTTAATATAAGTATATTTTCGTAATAAATGATTAATTAGGTGATAATAAACAGGAGTCTACATATTTGAACAATGTTCCCGCACTTATATTGGATTTGGAAGAAAATAATGATCCCGGCCTGTCTTATCAAATTTCCATCTTGAAACAAACTGAAAAGAACATTATAGATGTAAAATTTAATTTTGAAGTGAATAAAATAGGTCCGAAATCGATCTGAGCATTATTCGTCCCGCAATCTAGGTTTTCGCAAGGCGCAACCCCCCTTATTGTGGAATGACCTTAATAAAACGTTGAATATGAAGTCAATAATGTTCGGATCAACTTCGGACTCCTTTTATTCTCTTCTAAATTACATTTTACATCTAGAACAAACTTTTGAACTTATTTAATGCAATGGCTAGTTCAAAATTGTTTGATTCATTAACATCCTACACTATCATTCCCGTAGAATGGTTCATGCTAGGATTTCTTAAANTCTCGATTTGAGCAAAGCGTTTAACTCAATGAACTTTGACATACTGAAAGACAAATTAATGCATTATAATTTTGATGACAACGCTATAAATTTGATAATGAACTTCCTTATAAATCGACAGCAACTAGTTATACTTAATGGCGCAAAATCAAAATATATTACAACTAACCGTGGGGTACCTCAGGGCACAGTTCTTGACCCTATCCTATTCTCACTCTACGTAAATGATATAACGAAACAGATAAAAAAACAGTGATATTTATCAATATGCGGACGATACCTGTCTCAAGTACTAATGTAAATGACTTTAATGCTACAAAAATTCTCCAAAATCACATCGAACATTTAACAAAGTATTTCTCAAATAATCAATTGAAAGTAAATATTGAAAAAACACAATTTATAATTTTCTCGCCTAAAACATTCAAAAATCTCACAAAAAACATTGAACTAAATATAAATCAAGTACCAATAAAGCAAAGTGAATCAATAAATTATTTAGGTGTTGAGATTGACAATGATTTAAATTTCGAACAATTTTTAATGACTAAAGTTAAAAAAATGGCTTCTGGAGTTAGGCATCTTTACCATCTGCGAAACGTCTCAAATATATATCACAAACAATTAATAAATTCTTTTTGGTTATCTCATTTTCAATATTTTCGAAAATGACCAATTATAAGGGCGCTACTGGCATACTATTTTGAACTATTATAATGGCGCTTATGTCTATTTTACTAAATATTATAATGGCGCTAGTGATTTCATTGTAATTTCTCATTTAATATAAGTATATTTTCGTAATAAATGATTAATTAGGTGATAATAAACAGGAGTCTACATATTTGAACAATGTTCCCGCACTTATATTGGATTTGGAAGAAAATAATGATCCCGGCCTGTCTTATCAAATTTCCATCTTGAAACAAACTGAAAAGAACATTATAGATGTAAAATTTAATTTTGAAGTGAATAAAATAGGTCCGAAATCGATCTGAGCATTATTCGTCCCGCAATCTAGGTTTTCGCAAGGCGCAACCCCCCTTATTGTGGAATGACCTTAATAAAACGTTGAATATGAAGTCAATAATGTTCGGATCAACTTCGGACTCCTTTTATTCTCTTCTAAATTACATTTTACATCTAGAACAAACTTTTGAACTTATTTAATGCAATGGCTAGTTCAAAATTGTTTGATTCATTAACATCCTACACTATCATTCCCGTAGAATGGTTCATGCTAGGATTTCTTAAAACAACGATATTGCAATGTTCAATGTATTCCTGATCATATGCTAGTAAATGAGAAGATATTGTTGAATTTCATATATTAAAAATATGAAAAGTTGCGACTACTGAAAGTTAAAGTTAATCCGGATAAATCCGGACAAGAAATTTTTTGTTTCAAATTCAGTCCTATTTTGGGGTGTTTGAGTGTATTTCTCTAGGATTTTTGTAATACTGTTATTTAATTTTATAAATTTTATATAGAATTTTCGATTTTAAAGGTCATTTATTTTTCTCCAATGTTTTTGTCAGAGGCTAGTTTTTATACAGGACGGCGTTTTACGTCAAAATGTACTGTGCACAATTACAGGAGTTCTTTTTTACTAACACAGAAATTGCCTTGTGCAGAAATAGTGCGGGCTTTATGCAAGTGTGCACATAATTTAGCGCATATATAGCATAATGAAAAAAGCAAGTCTTACTCCATTATATTTCATGAATTGGCATGCGATGGAATTAGTATCCAATACAATGGTACTGGGGGCATCAAGTATCGAAATTTAGATGTATCTGATGCATATATTTTTCAATAAAAACAGGAATTTACTACTGCTTTGAACCAATAACTTATAGAGGCGTTCTAATTGAGTTGAAGTACTAAAATCACCCGGCGTTAATTTAATATACCAATTTACAGCCTTTAACTGTCTGGAAGTTCTCATTCCTTGCATCACATTTATGGAACCAGTCTCAATTTCAAATTTTGCCGGTTTAAATGAAAAAATTGTTAACGTTAGCAGTCTGTGGGTGTAACCCTAATCCAATTTGTACAATAGCTATTCCCTTGCACGAAAGTTTATGAAATAGTTACCTTTTATCTACATTCATGTATTAGTATTTAGCATTTTGCGTTATTGGTTTGTCTTGTTCAGGAGCGGGGAATGGTTTTCTTTCGATGAGAATCGTATTTTTAGTTTAATATAAGGTTTTGCTGTAAAAAATTGTAACTATCACATAATTATTAACTTGAACGTGACCACATTAATGGAAATTTTATTCGTTAAACTGAGTTCTTAAAATATAAGAAATACAATAAAAACACCTACCCTTATTATAGTCCCAATTAGTTTTCGGACAAGGTGATCAGCCTGGATATAAATAATAACTTTAAATAATTAATAGTTTTGTAATTAACTTTTATTAAAACGTTATTAAATGGCTTTCAGAATAATTTTTCGATTTATGCTCTTTATTTATTAATTATACATTTAGATGGTTTCTAAATCTAAGACGCCCAAGGCTGCTGTAGCTAAAGCCTATTATCCACCTGCAGAACGTGTAAAGGCGCACCCTAAAAGAGGTGAACAACCTCACATTATATTAAAGAAATCGCTTACTCCCGGAACAATTGTAGTCTTATTGTGTGGTCGAGAAAGAGGCAGAAGATGCATATTTCTTAAGCAGCTAGATAGTGGGCATGCTCTTGTTTGTGGACCTAAGTCACTCAATCGAGTACCGTTGATGCCTATATATCAAACCTATTTAAATAGCACGTCGACTAAAATTCAACTGAATGATTCAGTCAAAAATGCGATTGCTGACATTAATTTCTCTACATTTAAAAAGGTGAGTTTCAGTTTTAATATCAAATCAGATAAATGATACCGCTCATCGCATTGTGCATAATGTATATTAGCACATATATAATTGCATTATGCAAATATTAATTATCAATTTTATTAGAACATTTACTATGCAGTGTTTGAAATATATTCCTCTGTACCTTCAGTTTCTTCCGCAAAATCAAAGAACGATTTTTCCTATTTTGCAGGCGTTGCATCTATTACTTTTCCTGTGCTAATTGAACTAATGGTCATGCAGATTTAACTTCTAACTTGTACAATTATTTTAGCTTTGAAAATTCAAACCGAGGTTTACTTGATCTTGCACTGAAAAAACTGATCATATGATGCATGAAGACTGCATTGAACTGCTAATCATTGTACCTACAGTTTTCACAATTCTCGTGCTGTAGGAAATATATAATACTGAGGTTTAAGAGCGGACTGTTATCAGTTGCGTTGCCATGGCAACGTGTACTGCGTACTAACCCAATATTAAAGTGCTTGTACGTTTCAGTCGAAGAAGGTAATCCAGGAACTGGTTCCGGCGGTTCTGTGAAATTTTATATTTTTAGGAACCGGTTCGCGCGAACCGGTGCGAACCCTTGAATCCCACCACTGAATATACCAGTTCCTAAGTGATATTCTCGTCTATGCTTCAAAATAGCTCACATGTTATTCGTAGCGTGTATGAAACCACTTTATGCAGCATAGGTGGTGTGTAACTGTCAACTGCAACTGAGAAAATATAATTGCAAAAGGTACCACTTTCGATTTCGTGGCAACACCCTCCCGTATTAATTAGCACTTCTATTGACATATTTCAATAATTAATGGATGTCTCAATTTGGTTGACATGTTAAGGCTAAATGATTTAAATATGTTTTTTTTTATAAAGATGTACGAGAAACTTTGAACATGACTGTATACTGTAGAAATAATGTGGACATAATAGGCATGTGCCAAGCAAACATCGGATTCTTGTTTACGACAATGGGCACTAGTTGAAAAATTTTATAAATATTTCAAATCATATAACTCACTCGCTAAAAAGTATATTCAAAACTTGAAAGCACCACAAGATAGAAGAGTGAATTTTTCTTCAATTAAATTTTATAATTCCATTAGATCACGACCTTCTGTGGGTGCAAATTTCCTTTTTTTATATTGCTACTAGTCGCTCTATTTTGACAATTTTTGTTATCTCCAAATGTTACAGAAATTTTTTGAATCTGCGATGGATCCTTCAAAATCAGTTTAGATTGTCATAACTCACTCGCTAAAAACTATATTCAAAACCTGAAAGCACTACAAGATAGAAGGGTAAATTTTTCTTCAATTAAATTTTATAATTCCATTAGATCACGACCTTCTGTGGGTGCAGGTTTCCGTTCCTGAAACAAACTACGTTAATTGCTTTAAATGAATAGTTAGTTAATAGAGCGCTGTTAACTGCAATCCTATTGTAACAGCAGACACTATTAGCAATGCTGCGATTCCCCCTTGCGCATAAACTATTTTTGAATTTTTCCATAAGTAAAGACTTTGTTTAGGTTCCGATTCCTAAAGATGAAAAATCTGAATTTCTCAGTGAAACAAAACATAAGAAGAAAAGAATGTCCCCAAACATTGATGCTGATTTATTAAGCAAAATTGATGAAGGTCTTGTTGCCAGTGCTAAAAGTACGTTTAAAGATCAAACTGAAAGTGAATTACTAGTCAAGTATTTAAAGACTAAATTTTCACTGCATGGTGATCAATATCCTCATCTTTTGAAATTTTAAGATTATTTCTTAATCTTGTTTTCTCTTCCTATTCTACTACTGAATGGTTATATATATTCTATTTCAAAATTTATTTTTATGAATTCAACAAGTAGAAGTTAATTTCAACCTACTCCAAAGTTGCAGTTCACTGTGGTGACAATATGCACTTAAATATTTTTTATTCAAGTGCTGATTATGTTCAAAAGATTTTTAAAATTTACTCAAAATATGATTCTGAAGTTCATAGGTTGACATGTGTTCAAAATGAATAATAATTAAACCGATTATTAAAACAACAAAAATGGTACATACTTATATTAACAGCATGAACATCAAACTATGGCCGTCTTCACAACAACATTGTGAGCTCGCTACAGAGATAATTGACGTTGATAATCATTGAGAATGCTTGCCTTCATAACCAAAATTGCAACCCATGTTACATCAATTCCAAAACGATTTTTATGATTAGCTAACACAATCTAAATACATACCATTCCTGTTTTCTGCCATAATCTATTGCCTGCCTGTAATTTAGCAGAATTTGTTTGATTTTTTTTCCTTAAATATCCTCTGGCATTGGCAGTCTTTTTATCAGAATTGGAAGCTGTTTCAGTTCTGTCCCAAAACCCAGGGCATTCCAATATTGTATTGCTATAATATTGCAATACAAAAAATCAAAATAAATGTATTGCAACATGAGTTTGCTACCAATACAATATTGCAATACATTACAATATATTGGTTAATTGAAACCAATCAAGCTTAAGCAAATAAAATGACCATTTGTTGCTTTATTATAATTTGTAAACTTACTGCAAACTATGTTTGATCTTAGTTTCTAATTTTTTAGAACTTTGCTAATCCTATGTAAGCTTATTTCAGATATTAAAATTAATTATACATGTGCCTGGGTATAATTGCAATTGTCATAATGATTTTTTACTTTAATGCATTTTGGAGTACAATATAAAGTAAATGATCGAATTTTTGATTAATATGTAGATCGCAACATTTCACGGATGTTTAATCAACAGAAATTCAAAACTAAATTGAAATAAAATAATCCAATATAAAAAGTGGTAAAATTCTAAAATCAAATGGAACTAGTTGTCAGCACGTTATTTTCATAGGGTGTTCATATCCTAAAAATCTCAATAGATTCTCTCATTAATGAAATGAGGAATGTTATACAATTTTATGCATGCTTCTGCCTCCGCCATTGATTTGATCTTCCAAATACTGGAAATATACAGGAACCAATTTTACTTTTTCAATAATTCAAATGATATTCATAAGTCAGCAGTATTGTGAATGATTTTTATTGCTTTATATGATAAGATTGATACTTGATAGTGCGTACACGAAGATATGCACATTATTGTGTTGCATCAGGAAATGACCTTAAAATAAGATATTTGATCCCAAGTAACCTGAAGAGGTAACTTCAAATTTGTTACTGGTAATTTACTAGTCAGTATATACTAGTAGGTAGTAACCTTCCAACTCTAATGAAGCATATGCCACTTTGACACTTAGTTGTGGTTACTTAAGTAACCCTTTTCATGGAAGGCACGGAGAGCAACCAGCCAAAATTTGTAGTGTGCTATTATTTAATTGATGTTTTTAGTTTTTACTAAAATGTTTAATATATATATATA
>CABFPE010000121.1:10471-24304 GCA_900660155.1 Hofstenia miamia | reverse complement strand
GCGTACACGAAGATATGCACATTATTGTGTTGCATCAGGAAATGACCTTAAAATAAGATATTTGATCGTGAGTTGATATAAAGAAATAAATAAAAAATACATTATACTAGTCCCAAGTAACCTGAAGAGGTAACTTCAAATTTGTTACTGGTAATTTACTAGTCAGTATATACTAGTAGGTAGTAACCTTCCAACTCTAATGAAGCATATGCCACTTTGACACTTAGTTGTGGTTACTTAAGTAACCCTTTTCATGGAAGGCACGGAGAGCAACCAGCCAAAATTTGTAGTGTGCTATTATTTAATTGATGTTTTTAGTTTTTACTAAAATGTTTAACACATATATATATATATATATATATATATATATANNNTTATATTTTTTGCTGTTAATTTTAAAAAACACTAAAGCCGATTTGAATTTTATCTGTTTTTATATATATATATATATATATATATATATATATAGACCACAGGGGAAAAACCAGTGATGTCACACATATTCTAAATGGAGAAATTCAATTTTTAAGATTTGCGACCTCACAGCTAGCCTCAATTACCATCAATTGTAACAAAAATTTTTCCCCATGTACTAATACATCTTACAGATCTTTCAGCAGTGGTAGTTATAAAATTTATGTAGCATGGGTTAGTGAGTGCATGGTAAACTGCTCATATATCAGATTTGGACATCATCTGTTATTCCATTGAATAGTAATAAGGCTGATTATTATAAATATTTTATTTTTCTAACAAAAAATGCCACATATAATGTAATATAGTGTATATAACACAGATTAACAAGATTCAGTGTCACTTTAAACCTAAAATTCTTCCTCCCCATCATCCTCTTCCTCCACCAAAACATCACATGTCTTTAAGTTGTCAAAAAATGTCTGGTTCTCTACTTTGCAAAAATACCAAATTTCCCTTTGATTTTTACATACTAATTCAATATTTTACGACGCAATATAGCGAATTTTGAAAATAAAAATTTCATCTAATGGGACACTGCCTATTTTTCCATTGAACAGTTTGGACATCACTTATTTTTCCACAGTATATAAATATTTCAAAGGCTAAATTTCACTAGATATCACTGGTTTTTCCATTTTATTTACTTTTACATAAATCTACAGTTCAAATACTAAATGTAGGCAAGCATAACTCCAAAATACCAAAAATGTGACATCACTGGTTTTTCCCCTGTGGTCTTCATATATATATTGTAAGAGTAAAAAATATACATTTTTGAAAATTTCAATTTTTATTTTTTTTCAATAAAAAGCTAAAAAATGAAAACTTATTTGATGTATGTCTTGATTTTTAGCAGCACTGCAGTATGTTGAAGTGTGAAAATGCCATAAAAATTAGTATTTTATGATCTATTTTTATTAATTTTATATAGAAAGTCACGACTGGAAAAGAATAGATTAATGAACTGTGCATATGTCTAACATATTTACTTACACTATGTCGTTTTAAAAGTTTTACTTTTCTTCGAGAATTAGGTGAGGATTTAGCATGAGATCGTACAGGTCCAAATCGCTGAGGGACGCAGATTTCTAAGTTTATGACAGGTACAACTTTTGAGGGTCACTTTTTGCTAGAGGTACAAATACACTCGTCTATTGTGACAGCTAAGCCGTTTGTTAATTGTAAATATTCTCTCTTCAGGAAAAATGACCCTATAAAAATTATTTTGTGCAAGACATTTTTTCATTGCACATGTTCTTTGCAGCTGATGAACCTCACTATTAGCAAGCCATTCATATGCAATGCATTTGATAGTCATTTTTTGCGATATCACAAGGTTGTGAAAAAAAATTTCTCAAACATCTTTGGCTGTTGTATGCATTTTATTACAATCACTAGTAATCTGGTAGACTGTTGAACTTTATTGTACAAATATGTATAGAAGAATTGCAATATTAGAAATAGGTCATTATTGCGTCGCGTTGTGCTTGCTCATACTTTGTACACGGATTAGACAAAAGAAATGGCACAACACACGCATTTAACATTATATGATGAGTAATGTAAGAATAATATTATTGGATGCTTGGAGACAATTATCACTTCTTTCTATATGTGCACACATTGAAAATATGTTTGAATTTAACCTTAAAAAGCCTGATAATTTGTGAAAATTTTTAATGTTCCTATAAAAAAAACGCTTATAGCTCAAAAACTATTAAAACTGTGCTCAATCTGAAAGCCTGTGTCCCGCGACCTCTGACTTTGCGCACGGCACGTCTCAATGGGTTTGAAATATCTTGCACATATCAAGAAACAGTCAAAGTTCTTTGTTGCCTCCAGGGATCAAAACCTTTTAAATACATTAACACTAGGCATGGAAAGCATTTAAATCTTTTTCAAAAATTCGAAGATTTCTAAGAAAACTATTCAACAATCTCTGCCACAGCAATAAGCTTTATTTTATTAAAATTTGAAAAAAATCATTGTCAACAAACATTAAA
This sequence comes from Hofstenia miamia, assembly GCA_900660155.1. Classification (NCBI taxonomy): domain Eukaryota; kingdom Metazoa; phylum Xenacoelomorpha; order Acoela; family Hofsteniidae; genus Hofstenia; species Hofstenia miamia. The sequence goes on along the minus strand of CABFPE010000121.1, from coordinate 21,824 downwards.
CATTAAATGTATATAAATTGATAACCTTTTATTTGAAATTTTTTAAAAGTGCGTTTCTAAATTAAAAGTCTATGGAAGAGTGGATGCAGAATTTAGATGCAGTTGGATAAGTTAGGGATTTCACTTCTAGGTAAACCAGCTTTTTCATTTTGCTCTTACACAATGCTCCATAATTCTTTATCTTAATAAGAAATCCTTGATGGGAGAGTTTCTAAAATTTTTTACAGTAATAGTTTCAGTATGCAGTCATCTTTTGAAATTAAACCTTTTTGCAAAAATCCAATTCAATTGTTTTTAATAATTTTTAGACGTTTCAATTCTGCATTCTTGAAAATTGCAACACTTCATACCCTACCCACAATTGATATTAGCGGCAAATATGGTGTTGTAGTCCTAAAATTTTGACAGGGGGTGGGGGCTCTAACAGAGGTGAGACATCCAATATGTGGGTTAAGATAGGGCAAGCTAGTACCAGAAACTTGGTTAACAGTAATTATTTCTGTAATTGCAATTATTTGTTTTTGATATTCCTCATCAATCTAATACAACTATTGTGTAAATTTATTCATAGTAATATTTTTAGCATTTATGGAGTGCGATTAAGAATGTGTGGGCATGTGCCGAAAATTCGTTCCAAGCCTGGCAAACCCTAAGAAACCATAGGATTGATATCAAAATTTATGAGAATTTGGCTTATTTTGGGGCTGTTGTTAGCAACATATATAATTTATACACTGAAATTACAAAATTTCAATAGAGTTTCGGAAGAACAAAATTATGCCAACGTAAAATTTCAAAATGTAGATTTCAACAGTGTTCATAAATTACATGCTGGGTTCAAAAAGTTTTGAGAGCTGATGCATAGATAGATGCGTACTTTAAACTTTGTTAATGATGCAATTAATGTGCATATTTTATTTCGAACTTTTTCTACTGCAGCGCGAACATGGAAGCAAATAAAGACGCTTTTTGATTTTACATTTTTACTGAAACTAAACGGGAAATAAAGCCAAAAGACATTTATGATGATCTTTATTCTGTTTGGAATGATAAAATCCCATTCCACGCAACAACATGCCGCTGATTATCTGACTATTTAATTGAAAAAGATTGTCTCTTCTAGACAATGAAAAAATTGGATGACCATCAAATTCAATAATTCAACACAACCTTTTGTCTTTGGAGCATTTGGTACAAGATGATCCCCACATCATTGTTAGTAACAAATCTACCACTTTTGACACCAGCATCGGATCTGTGCATGAAATCCTAAGGAATCACCTCAACCTGAGAAATGTGTACATTTTTCAATGATATCGGTGAAGTAAAATTCACTAACTACTGTATTGAAGATAAAACTCAAGTTCATTTTGAAGGTGAGTAGTAAAGAAAAGCAGGGTTGTATATATGCAGCTTTCTCAAAATGATCAGTTTTCAATAACTTTTTACACTTTTCTATTGATTTTGATAAGAAAAAAGGCGTTTTTTCGAAATTCAGGCTTTTACAGCAAGGCAGTAAAAAAACTACAGCCATACCCATATAAATAATTATTCAATTATACCCCCTTTTTAACTATGTACCAATATGTTCTTGAGCAATTTTTTACATTTTTTAGAAAACCTCTAGAGGTCTCAATAAAAATATCAAGAATGAATAAAGTTAATCACAATTTGGTTAAAGAGAGAATTAAATCTTTAAATATTGTGAATCAATGTCTGTTTCACGTCAGGTCGACAGGTACAGGTCTCATTAAAAATTTTAGCATTACATTAAAGAAAAAAGAAAATATTTTTCCAAAATTATTTTCCTTAAAATGTTAAAGTAGTTCGATTGGATGTTGTATTCACAGATATGTCTTGTTCATACATAATCAATGCATAGAATTTAAATGGATCTGCAGGAGCACCTTGTAAAGTATATCTAAACCTAATTTCATTGATTGCATTTCGAGATGTATCTTTTTGTTTAGATAAATCAAATACAATTATTCCATATTTCTCCTTAAAATCAGAAGGCTTAATAAATGTACCTGTTGAAAAGTCATTAACACCATCATTATNCAAATCAAATTCAAAGTTTTGGGTCTGGTCAGGTTTAGGTACAGGTCTCAATAAAAATATCAAGTATGAATAAAGTTAATCACAATTTAATTAGAGAGAGATTCAAAACTTTAAATATTGTGAATCAATGTCTGTTTCACGTCAGGTCAACAGGTACAGGTCTCATTAAAAATTTCAGCATTGTAACTGAATAAAAATCGACCTTCAAATTCTATTTTTTAAGCAAAATATAAATCTCAGAAATATGTCCAAATAAAGGAATTTTTTTGAAAATTACAAGAATTTTTAATAGCATGGTAATGCAATTACATTAAAGAAAAAAGAAAATATTTTTCTAAAATTATTTTTCCTTAAAATGTTATAGTAGTTTGATTTGATGTTGTATTCACAGATATGTCTTGTTCATACATAATCAATGCATAGAATTTAAATGGATCTGCAGGATCACCTTGTAAAGTATATCAAAATCTAATTTCATTGATAGTATTTCGAGATGTATCTTTTTGTTTAGATAAATCAAATACAATTATTCCATATTTCTCCTTAAAATCAGAAGGCTTGATAAATGTACCTGTTGAAAAGTCATTGACACCGTCATTATATCTAACAAATTCTGTATATAATCTTGGAAATTCACTAGTTGGATGAATCTCTACCTGTGGATAAAAATTATCGTTTCCTAATTCTAACTGACATGAAGAAATTTCAGTAGAATTAAAGGTATCAAAATCAAATTCATCTGTGCCTTGATTATTAATTTTATTTTCAGTGATGGTATAGATGAAAACATATCTAGGTTTTTGTATTGAATTACTTATTCTAAATATGCCTGATTGTTGATTTATAGGATTAGATTCCTCTAATGTGTTTCTTATATACACCCATTTATTATTTATAAAACTATTCAAATACATCTTCCGTCCACTAGGATTGAATGCTAATTGTGGTACAAAGAGACGTAATTGAGTGACAACTAGTTTTCCATTTCCTGCTGGATTAAATATTACATTATCATCTTTTGCTAATTCAAGATTTATTTGAACCTTACCTGCAGGTAAGATACTATGTTTTAGACCTCTGAAAAAATCAACTTTACTGAGATAAAAAATTGTATTAATTTCATTTCCATCTTTTAGAAGTTCTATCTTATCATTATTGTCCTTATAGAAGAATTCATTTTGCGCAGTGTTCAAATAAGATTCTGAATACTCAAGAATGTTGTGTAAATGGGCAACTTTTGAAAAATTAGTAAGATTTGTAGTAGTAGTATTATTGTATTCAACAAATACTCTGTTAAAAAGTGAGTAGACATCACCACTAATGGTAACATTATCTGCTGTAACAAATCCTGTGTTATCAAGTTTAACTATTTTAAATTTCACATCTATATAAGCATTAAACCAATCAAGGTATTATATCTGTAGAATTATCAACTGTAAACTTATAATTGTTTTTATTTTGAATATTACCTGCTGCAGGAATTATTATTGGAGTCTGGAGATCAAATCTAATGTATTCATTTCTTTCTAGAATTGTTGGATTTCTGAAGTCAGTCATTTATACTATATAAAGGAAAAAGAAAAAAAGAAAAGCATTTTCCATGTGAAATTAATTTACAATAGTTTTAAAAATCGTGTCCTTATATTGTCAAACTTCTGGGGCTCATTCTTGGAAAACTTTCTTAATAACATTTGTATTTCCATTCCCTTTTGTTCATTTACTTTTGGTGTTTCTAACTTTCTATTATTGCTTGTTACTTGTGTGTTAATAGAAGTTCCTTTCCCAGTGGGAATAGCATTCTCTCTTTGTGTTCTATTAAAATTAACCCTTAAATAGTTTTCGTAAGTTTTCTTATTTTTAGTCATATCTATATAAGGAAAAAAGAAAGTCTTTTTCCTAGGAAAGCAGAGAACAAAGTTCTCCTTAAGAAAGTCTTTCTCCACAATTTTAAAAATATTCTTATTTGATTAAAAATACTAAGTGAACATGATTATCATTTAAATTAATAATTTGATTTTGACTATCAGTAATGTATATTCTTATTTCTCTTATTTCATTTGTGTTGATTTTGTTGAATAATTTGCGCAAAGGTTGTTTTGTAAATGGATAACTTGATACTAAATCATTTGTAGGAAAAGTAAATACTATATCACTAGAATTTCCATTATATATGCTATCACTTATCAGAGAACAATGAATTAAAATGTTATCAATTCCTTTTGTAATGTTAGGAACATGATCTGAAATTTTACTCTCAGTTAACATTAATTTAAAATTACTCCCATAAAATTTATTACTAAAGTCATTAACAAAACCTAAAAGATCACCAAATTCTTTATCAAATTTTAATCGTATTTTAGGACCTAAGAAAATAAACACCTTATAAGTATTCTCATTAAAAATAATTTCCATTTGTTTATCTGTAGTTTTTATTGATTTATGACCATTTGCTACCATTTCATTGTTTATATCTGCTGATATAACTTTGTACTTATAAATACCATCAGGAAATGTAACTTGTGTCCAAGTAAGACCTTTATCATGGGAATATTCAATTTTGTTGTTCTTATACTCCTCAGAAATATTGTGCCAAGAGTATGACATATTTATTTGATCTAAGCAAATGTAATGCAGTTGTGTGTGTAATCTTATGGGACTTACAAATTTTACTTAGAAATCAGAAGGTTTACCTACAACATTTTCATAATTTGAATTTAGAAATAGAGGAATTTCAGTCATTACTACTATATAAAGAAAAAAGAAAAAATGATTTTTCTTAAGAAAATTTATTTTAAAACTTCTTAACATCATGTTTAGTAATAGCTTTCAATCTTACTAATTCATCAATTAACTGAATAATTTCATTATANATAAATACCATCAGGAAATGTAACTTGTGTCCAAGTAAGACCTTCATCATGGGAATATTCAATTTTGTTGTTCTTATACTCCTCAGAAATATTGTGCCAAGAGTATGACATATTTATTTGATCTAGGCAAATGTAATGCAGTTGTGTGTGTAATCTTATGGGATTTACAAATTTTACTGTGAAATCAGAAGGTTTACCTACAACATTTTCATAATTTGAATTTAGAAATAGAGGAATTTCAGTCATTACTACTATATAAAGAAAAAAGAAAAAATGATTTTTCTTAAGAAAATTTATTGTAAAACTTCTAACATCATCTTTAGTAATAGCTTTCAATCTTACTAATTCATCAATTAACTGAATAATTTCATTATAAATTTGAGCACTATCATTTCCAGCATTCTTAGAAAAAGTAAGTAATTCTAAGTGATCCATTAATTTTGAAGGATCATTGATTGTAGTAGAAAACACTTTTACCCTTAATTATCTTTTTAACTTTTTGATTTTTGCGATTACCTGTAACTCCAGCAAGTTTTACCAGATTCCTAAATACTCTCTTAGACTTTTCAGTGTATTTATCTTGTTTTTTATTATATCTCTTTGTTAAAAGATCTATGAAGGATTGATCAATTGGTTCAGAAATAATTGGTTTCCCATAAGGCATACCAATTTGATCTACATAGTAAGCTTCCAAAATATATTCTCTATATAATTTATCCATATCTACAAACAAAATTCCTGTATTTTTGGAGTTCATTCCCTTCAAATATTAGTCTTTCATAAAGTGTCTTGTCATAATTATCTGGGTGTTTGGCATTGTAATGCCATACAATGTGCGGCGTGCGGGCAGGGTCCCGTATCACGCCGCTGATAGAAGCAAACCTATTATAGAGAAAAGACGCTTTTTTCCGGTTTTGAATCCGCTGGTCGTCAGAAATTTTTCATACCGATTCTTTGACCCCCTATTACCTTATGAAATTTTTTTTGCTAAAGATGCTTTTCACTTTTTCATGGTGAAAAAAGCCCTCAAAGTTTTCCTTTGAAAGTAACAGCCAATAGGATTCTGATTTTAATCTATGCATGGAAAAATAGTGTAAGCGTAGAAAACAACTTCTCAATTTGCACAGTCAATTTTGCCCGAATTTTAAAAATTCTTTTTTTGTTTGAACAATGGTGTTGGGCGCAAAGGAATATTAAAAGAAATTTTGAAATCCATCAAGTAGAAGCCTAGAATTTAGGCTTTTTGTTTTAATGCAATTTAATTGATTCCAAATTTTCCAGCTGCAGTTTGTGTGCCAGATTTGATCCTATTAACTTTGGACCAATGCCAAAAAATGTGCAACTGAATTGTTTAAATAACAAAATAAAAAAATTGGGAGATTTCCACATATTTTAGGCTTAAATTGGCAATTTAAGAAAATCGATTTAAAGTGCTCCTGTGCCTTCATTATTGGACACTTAGACTTTGAATTTAAACTATTATATAGTACTTGAAAAGCACTATGTACTTATATTTCCGATTTTTCAAAAAGCGCAAAATTTTAGGCACATTAGTGAAAAACATTTCATTAATAATAATAGCATTAAAATGTATATTTTGCATTTAAACTCTGGTGTCCTCAATAATTGATATTAGATAGTAACTGCAATAAACTATCTACCCATATTATCGATTTTTTGAAAAGCACAAAATTTTAGGCACATGAGTGAAAGACGTTTCATCAATAATAACAATAGAAATCTGTTTAGAATTCAATTAAATGATATTTACATTTAATATGAATGTACATTTGTTATTTATTAAATATTATAAAATATATAGTGATATCAAGTATGTGAAACAATTGATTTTTTATGTCGATTTAATGCATTGTGTGTTGATTGAGCATTTCTGTTAAATGAAGACTAACTAAAACATGCATATTTCCCGCATTCACATTTTCCATAACAAAAAATTTTTGATCTTCTGCTATTAATAACAATTAGATATCACACGTGCAATGAATTTCAACATTAATCAGAGGACTTGTGGAAAAATTAATTAGAAGTAACTAAATTCAAATTACATCATGATGCGTTCATCCTAAATAATCATATTTATATATGCTCTTGACAAGATGGGATACCTATTTACTCAAAGCAATAAATGATTTCACAGAAGATGTATCTAGGGCAGCAAAGTGTAATATAAAGTTTGAGTAATTTCAATGAAATTAGTGTGATTATCCGAATAATATATTTGCACCTACTAAGTGTATAGCTATTATTGTTTTGATTTCGATGCTGCCTTTTGGCTTCCAATAGAACACCAATGAAACAATGATATGTATACTCATTTGAATTTTAAAGATTGAAGAAATTATTAAGAAAATTCAATAATAGTCAGAAAAATTAAATTTGATGTATAATTATTGTAAAACCTTTGATGAACCCTAGCAATACTGTTGAAAGTAATGTCGGAAAAAGTTTATACTCTCTGTTATCCATTTTAAATATCTTGATATGACAATCGAAACATTGGCAATGAATTCCACAAGAAAACGACTTGTAAAAATAAAATATTTATAAAATTCATGTAATTTTCGCAATCTAATTTTAATGCAATAAGTTCGCTGATATGATATTGAATTGCGCAGATATTTGGGATGAAATTCTTGCAAAATTTCTTGTAATTAGCAGCTTTTAGATATAGGACATCTTGACAAAGAAAGCTTTTTCGAATTAACTTTAAACATACATTTAAAGTCACTATTCTGTGAGTTTTGGTTCAATTGCTTTGTTGTTTACAGCATTCCGTAGATTTCCCTGGCTCAATCTAACACTATAAAAATGTATTTTTAGTTACTAGTACAATAGCAAATTTGCGACTTCATTAATAAAACTAATTAATTTTATAATTCCATATTGGGCCTCAATTGGCCTGAAAAACTAGCATTATATATGAAAATTTGCGCGCTGACCAGCTGAATTTAAGAATATTTTGTTTTTCAAATGTGTAAATTCTGAATCTACGATATACTCGAAGTGAATATGTTAAAATTCACAAGTTGACAATAGCAGTCTATAACATTTAATAGAGTAGATCGTATTTAGAGAGCTATTACTCCAAACGTTTTTGTGCTATACACACAGTCCATGTACCACTGGGGACGATCTGAATAGCACTAAAACAATCATACAATTAATCTCCGGGATTTTATAAGTTTCAACTATTTTTGAGTGATAAATATAATTGATGTAAATTTCGGCAATATTACATAAAAAGTATTTGTATTAAAATTAGGTTTGATAAAATTTGCTCCAATTATATAATAATGGCCATATGCTGAGACCTTTTCTGCAATGCGGAAAAGAACTAAGAGTACCTATATTAAATGTGTAAGGTTTTACTTAGTTCCCATTTCTAGATAAATATTTGAACTTACCTTTGGAGTAAACTATATACTATTATGGAATATAAACTTTACATATAAAACAATTATATACAGAGGTACTTAAAATTCGAAAGGCGAAATTTAAATCAAATGCTACATCATGAGAATGCAAATAATAGAAATAATTAATTCATTGCTCAATGTGACAATGTTTGTCATTTTTCGATTTGATCAACATCTTTCTTGTAAGTTGCGAACTTTTTCAAAACCGAATTTTAAGAATTAAAGTTTTTCTCAGACTAAATCATGCAATCAGATTTTATTTCATTTCAATAGTGCTTTCTAATACACTGTCTAGTTGGCATTTTAATACATTATATTCATTTATTTATGTAGAATTCTAAGAAATATTTCGCATCAATACATTAGAATGTCATCAATATTGAAATATATTTATATTATTTCTATAGACAATTTTAGATTCTAGAAAATTGCATTGAGGCTGTTTCTCATAGCTAAAACTTGAAAGCTTAAAGCTTTCTCGTAACCTAATAATAAATCATAAAGAATAAAATTTTTAAAATACTGGACTTTTACAAAATGAAAAATTTTTAAAAAAAAATAATATTATTAAAATATGTATCTATTAACATAGTTTACATTCTGATGGTTTTCAATGGAACCAGTTATTATTTTTATATTTGTATTTTTTATGCAACACTAAATATATTGCAGGAAAAGTTTTTTCGAAATATTGGAAGCTGTAGAATGCTTCAAATGTCATAAATTCGAATTTTCCATAAAGTTTTTTTAGAGAAATGTTAACATAGTTATTTCTTAAACATAAAAATAACTGCAAACATAATTATTTTCTTTACTCTAATTATAGCACTTCTTGAGATTTAAACTTTAGCATATGTTCTAATTTTTATCATGTTCAGACTGAAGGATTTACTGTTTTAGAAAATGCAGTACATAATTTTAGTCAAATAGAAAACATGTTTTAGAACAATATAACAGTTTACAACTTGAAATCATTTTCCGGTCTTAGCCTGAATATTGTTATGTGACCATTATTATGAAAGAATAAGCCAGTACTAGAATAAGATTAACATTTCGAAGATATTTTATTGCTGCGTCTAAACTGATTTATTTACAAAAACTTTTTTGAAGTTGTCCAGTTGCAATTTTTGGGTGGATATTGAAATGCCGGGTTCAGACATATATTCAAATTTCACGAACCTATAGCTAAACTTCCATTCATATCCAGTTTTTTTGGAAATTGTTTATAATGTAACAATCCATATATTTGAGAAATGTATGTATTTAACAATACAAATCAACTATTTTATTATATATAAATGCTGAACATGTCAAATTCAAGAATTGAAGCAAAACTCAATTTCAAATTTAACCTTCATCTAAATAATATGAGAAATTTTGTTTTGCGAATGCTTCCAATGAATGATTCGGTTGCTATTGCTGTTTGCCCTTTTAGGGTGCAGCAATAGCAACCTCTATATAGGAAAAAAGATCAAAGATTCTACACTTAGCATTAAAATTTCAAAATGCTACTGCAAATTTTCCTTCAAATTGACCTTAGATCTTCTGTTTTATTTTTATTTGTATAATGCAATAATGAAATTATTATAAGGTACATGGAAAATCTATATACACATATTATCGATTAGTCGAAAAGCTCAAAAATTGAATAACATGAGTAAAAAATATTTCTTTTCTTGAAAAATTTAAAATCTGTTTACAGTTAAGCTATAAGTTATTCATATTTATAACAAATGTACATTTGTCATTTGAATAATATCATAGCATATATAGTCACACTGTATATATAAAACAATGGATATAATTATACTAATTCAATACATTGAGAGCTGATTGCATATTTCTCTTAAATCTAGATAATTAAGCCATTTCTGTTTTCCGTAACTCAAATTTTTAGTAGCAACAATACATTGCAGACAGTAGCAGTCAATTAGATTGTAATGATGATATATACAATGCAATTGAATATTAATCAAATAACTTGGAATAGAAAATGTAGTGGTGATAAAGCTTATCAGATAGTTTATTACTATATGTCGGAAAATTCATGCTGTCAATATCAATTTGAGGAATAAAATTATTGGAATTTTCTGAAGGATACTTGAAATTTCTAGTCTTTTCTGCACCCAAGTTTCTGCTTGCCAAAACCGAAATATCTGCAGTTTTAATGAAGATATGATTACAAAAGCCATAGACATTTTGATTAATTGATGTACATTGTCTATACATATTTGTTTTCAATAAATGTGTTTTCAATTTGCGTTGTGTTCTACACACTACAGAATTGCAATATTGTCAGTTTGGTATTGGTTGTCAAAATAGTAGTGTGAAATTGGATTTCCAATTTACTGATAAAAATATTAATTGAAAAAAATTGAAATGAATGCGGGGTCGAGGGGTGCAACCCCCGCAACACCCACTACTGGGTCATTCTTCTTTTGTTTGGTTGAGACTCCCTTTGCAACACCTGTCATTTGTATGCTATCATCTACATGTTTAATAAGATTTTTGAATTCATTTTTCTTCTCTGAATTTTCAAGTATGTCATTGCTGGAAGGTAAACCATATTTTTGCAAAAATACTACATCAAGATTTATAATTTGTACAGGTGTTACCCTTTTCTTAATGTCTTCATCTTCTAACTGTTGTAGATTATTAAGATTATATGGTTTCCAATCCTCTATTGCATCTTGTAATTGCCTTTGATTTTTTCTCATTTGAACTAATTCATTTGTTTGATCCCTTAGGTTTTCTTTAATGACATTTATTTTATCTTTAAATAGATCTCCTTGATCTGAAATAGTTTTTGTAATAGGTTTGTATGCTTCTTGTAAGTTGTACTGAACTTCATTTTGTTGGGTAATGTAGTCACATTTTTGTTGTAAAATCTTTTTTTCTTGCTTACAGACTTCATCTTCAAGATTTAATAGTTTTCTATATTCATCATAATCCATTGTTATATAATTATTTTAGAAAATAATTTTC
>CABFPE010000120.1:1585868-1596644 GCA_900660155.1 Hofstenia miamia | reverse complement strand
ATGTAAGGACCAGAAATGATGTACGGACCAGGATCAGCAAAGCTTTAGGGTCGATTTTGAGTTGTTTCATGAATGTGTGAATAAGTGATTCAGCCTTTCGATAGGTTTCATGAAATTGCATTGTTTTGACGGAGGTGTTTTTTATTGGGATGAGTTACTTGAAATATTGCATTTTGCAAGTAGTCAAATCATGCTTTCGAGGCAAATAGTAGATTAGATAAATTACAGAATGTGAAAACTCAGATTGTGTATTCCAAGCAAATAGTATCTTAGATGAAAGACAGCACGTGCAAAACTCAAAATTATACTTTCCAAGGTAATAATAGCTTAGATAGAAGACAGAATGTCCAAAAGTCGAAGAATATATTCCAGGCTTGCAATTTTCCACTGTGCACACAATAAAATAGAACATGTTGTATTGTGGGGAATTCAAGGTTTGCTGTGCGTACAGCACAACATGTTATTTGGGGCATAGAATAACCCAGCCTTACAACATTGTCAAATTTGCCATTATCTGTCTCATGTTTCTATTTTTAAATTTTCGATAAACCCCATGATATTTAATCATGAAATTTAAATAAAGAAAGCGTAATACCTCTCTTTAGGGGATTAATACAAATTTGATCTTGTAATATGCTTGAAAATGGCAAACATAAAACATATTTTCTAAATAGTTTTTTAGAGACAATGTTTGATTTCCACCAAACAAATTTTTTGACAAATTCAAAAATAAACCAAATGCTATTATTCATGAAATACTAAAGATATCTCAAATTAGAAAATAACCCAAGGTAAGGGATTCTCACCTCTTTCATTGCCATTATAAAATATCCCAGGTAATGAACCACTGACAACCTCATGTTTAAAGTCACTTCTGAAATTGATTAAAGTTTATTTCAAAGATCATTGGTGTATATCTACTGAAAACAAAATCATTAAATTAATCATGCTCTCTTGAGCCTTAGACCACTTTATTTACTAAATACTAAGCATAGTAATAATTCTAAAAAAAATTTTAAATAGGACATTTCTTTTAAATGTCAGCATTAACACACAAAAAAATTTTAGAACCCATCTTTATTAGAACAGGGGGGTATATTTTTCATTGATGCATCAATATACACATTTCCTCAATTTCGGCTTTGTGAAAATATTTGAAAATGTGATGAAAACCAAATGAATCTATATGGTTATACTCTGAAGTTGATTGTTATTATCCATTCACAAATTCTGTTTTAGTAGAGATGTAGGGGCTGCTCACAACCCATAGGCTGAAATGGGTTTTGATTTTTAATAAAGTGACTAGTTTGTGCTGGTCTTGCTTTATAAATTAAATTAGATCTGTGTTCTTACAGCTTTAGACAATTTTTGGCTTATATAGCTTGTAGATTTGGGCTTTGTAGGTCTTATTCTTTGTCAATCATTTGGACCAAGGAATTTTGGATTGGTAAGGGCTGTGATTGAATACAGGCCAATTCATATTTCTGAGTTTTCTCACATATGTTAATTTGGACTTTACAGAATTTCATACATGTAAGTACTTCTTAGATGTAATAAAAATGGATACTTTGTGGGGTTTGATGTGGATGATATAATGCTTACAAGATTACCAAATTTTGTAACATCTTTCTTGGTTGTGTTGTACTGTCTATGTTGTGTGACAGAACAACCTTTTACTGTTGTGTTATGTTTATTGTTGTGTGAAAAAAATCACACAAAGGCAAACCTGATATATTCCAAGTAAAATGAAGCTTAGGTAACTTGCAGATTGTGCAAAACTTGAAGTGTATGTTCCAAACAAATAATCGCTTAGGTAACTGACAGATTGTGCATACTAGCTGCTCATCAACATGAATGGAGCCCTATTTGACATGCTTTGTAGTTTTAATTGTTCTACATGTACAGTTAAATTCAAATTTAAAATAACATACCAATGAGTTACCATTAGCTGAGTATTCTCCTTCAAAAGTTTCAGTGAACTTATCAATGAATATTTCCCACCAATCTTCAGTGAAATTGAAATTGTAAAACAAAATCTTAATATTTCCTAAAAATGGGATAGAAAATGTTTTGGATTACAAATATTGGTTGATCAAAAACATATCACAATGTCTGTTTGCACATGAAGAACTGAAATTTTCAATAGTTTAATATGATTGTAAGAGGGTCCATTGGTCTTCAGAAAAAAATATATGAATATTAAATGTAAAAAACTTTTTTATTGATATCTAAGTAAAAAATACATGAATTATAAATGTAATAAAAATTTTTAATTGATATCTAAGTAAAAAAATGTATAAATTATAAATGTACTAAAACTTTTTTATTGATATATAAATAAGAAAATATATGAATCATAAATCGAAAAAAAATTTTTTATTAATATCTAAGTTAAAATATTAGAGCTATAAAAATTATAAAACTTTTTTATTGATTTGTAAGGGCATCATTAATTATAAAAAAACGCATGTTTAAAAATTCAAATGGTGGTCAAAATGTAATTTGGCAGACATAACCCCAAAATTATAGTGTTATTTCTAACTGTGCCAAACAACATCTATTTAAAATTGAGTTATGATTATTTTTGCATTATAAAGAGTACCAAAATAACATTACAGTGATGACATAGTTAATGCTTACAAATTTGTATATAATTTTCAAAAAGAAAATCTAGGTCCTTAGTAGGTATGTGATAGAAACTTGTTTGACAGGTAGGGCAAATATTTGTTGGGGAAAACTCCTTTTCACAATTAGTAGATTATGACTTAAAGAACTCCCAATACCTTTTTTGAATTCCAGCTAAATATTTTTTAATTAGATAAACTGAGCACAAACAAAGCAAAACGATTCAGGATTTGTTTTATGCTTGGGAAACAACATAATATGAAAACAATAAACATGTTCTGTGCATTTGTATTTCATACTTTGTTTGCCTTTAGAACAAATCACAAACAGCATTACTCATTGTGTGACCAGAGAATATTTGTATAAAATGATTTTTTGGTGTTGAAGATAATTTATTCATTTTTTAATGTTTGCTAGGAATACTACAATTTCTTCCTTATTTAATTTTTTGGAATAACACATTAATTATTCTAATGTCACCATCTTTTTTATGGACGATAAATTTTTAAAAAAATTTGTTAAGGTAGTTAGTTTCCTAAGAATTAGGTAGTCTTTGAAGAGAACAAAACTAAAAATGAGACAGCAGTCATCTACTATGTATATATAACATTTTGTAGGATCATAAAGGCATAAAATTTTTGTTTTATTTGGCATTATATTGTTTGGTTCAGGGTGGACATCAGGTTGAAATTAAACAATTAAAATGAGTATTCAGTATGTAAACGCAACTGGGTTGAAGTTTAATATTAGCATCAGTCTAATATTTTGAGTACAATTAAAATGAAGTTTACTAATAAAGTGAATATTTGGTGATCAAATTATCAATCTAAAGTGAATGATACAGGAAAAAAATTCTAAACACTAAAGTTTTTACCTGCACAAACAACATAATGTGGAAAAACTTGTGCAAGGAAGACATCTAATACTATGACGTTGCCAAGTGATTAGAAATAATCTCCATGGTGAGATTTGGAGTCAACAATGCCAATAACATGAACAAGCAACTAATATATGATGCCATCAATTTCTTCTATAAGGATACTTCACAATATTATTCACTGCAGAACACCAATTCTTCTTCCCAAACTGAAATATCAATCTATCACTGGCACACACTTCAGATACTGATTGCAAGATGACCTTAATGATTACCCTAAAAAAAAACTCTACTAGATTTATTGCAAACATATTTCAAACAAAAATTAATAACTTATGTCAATCATTTGCAGCTCCAGCAGGAATGAAAAATCCTAAGTACATAAAATATCACAAATTGATAACTACTGAAATGGAAACATTCATCTCCTTTACATGAGATGAAGACATGAGAGGAGTAACTTGGAATGACACCATATATTAAAAATGCTGGATGACACCATGATCCTAATGCAGCAAATGTTTCATTAATAATGTCAATGGTACATTGGGATTGTGTGAGTCATCAGGACTCAAAATTGCTCAAATCAAACTCTAAATAGTAAACTGTTCACAATTGAAAATCAAATCAAAGTTAATTTGCAATTCATAATTTCTTATTGGATAATTTGTAATCAAGCTTGATCACAGAATTTGCAATTTAAATTAAATTTTGTAAACATTTCTGTTAGGCAGATTGTCTGGTAGTTGTTTTTAGTTATTTTCTAATTATTTGTATATGCTCATTCAGCTAAAAAAGACTTAGTTTATCATTATCAATATTTTTTAGACATTTAAAAGAAATTAATTTGAATTTATGCTTTTTGAAAATTTTTCATTACTTAATTGCAAATCTTTTACTTAATTGTGATTAACTTATGACAATGTTAGCAAAACAAATAATTTCCTTTTCATGTTACTATTAAAGAAATTAGGAAAAATTGTATGGAGGAAATCACTCCATTTTTATTAGTTAGATACATTGTAAATTCCTTTGCATGCCAAATTTTGATCAAATTCACAGTGAAGTATTTCAATTAACATAGGTTATAATTATATTTTGTTTACTTAATATTAATTCTTACTGATTATTATTCTTTATTGAAAAATATTATTTGATGGTTGTTGATAAAATACATTTAGTCTGTTACTAATCTGTATTTTGCATTCAGTATTCATTTTCAAAAAAAATATTGTGGCATCATCACCACAAAAAACACTAAATTTAACTTAAATTTCTTCAATTGTCTTTGAATGAACCTCAAATCAAACTTTACTTGCAATTTTGTCATTTCTGCAATTCTCATTGGATGATTAATTAGTCAAATTAGTCATACTCCCTGATGTCTACATTCGAATTTTAATTTTGTAAACATATATGTTATTTAAGCTTAGCTGGTAGTTATTTAATTTACTAGTTAAATTTTGTCTATAGGGCAAATCTGTGCTCATTTGCTTCATAAAAATTTAGTTTCATTCTGTTTCCCTCAAAACACTATCTCTTTTATTAGTCATTTTTTGTTGAGATAAATATGGCACATTAATTTCACAATTAAAGTAGGGGATTTGGCTTACGTAATTGCCACAGCAGATGCAAGTCAGTATTGGGAGGTAGAATGCATTTCCTAACTGAAGAGTCACTTATTTTTCTTAATTTATTTAAATGGATTCTCCAATGCCTTGTAATAGTTGTTATAGCTTTGGTAGACACCATGTAATTTCAATACTAAAAAAATTGCTTGTGCTTACACTTGTGTATAATCAAACCACAATGGTTAATGTTTACTTTAAGTTCTCACTGATATAATATTACTTGTATTATTCTCTTGTGTACATCTCTTTAATTGCTTACTCAAATGCTAAAAATGTCTTACTACCAGTGATTGCTGGCACATCATTAATACCTAACCAGATTTACTATTTTTCTCTGAATCACTAGTTATGCTAGAACATTTACTTAATGATTACATTGATTTTCATTATATATAATGATTTATTCAATGTGTTTTCAAAATATGTAAAATATTATTTCCATTCATCGAAAATGCTCCTTAGGTTTCAAATCATACAATATTTTAGATGGCTACTGGGTTCACACACCACATCCGCGAATGCCAAATCAAAATCCACTCAGCAACCCAAATGTTGTCACAAATGAAGAATGTTTTACTGATGTGTTCAAAGTAGAACTCAACACTGACAAGCTTAAATCTCCTTTAGAAAAATATAATTAATAATTCTATTAAATATTACCTGCATTTGCTTTTCTTAAGAAATATAAGAAATTACTTTAATAAATTATTTGAAGAAATAGATTTGTTTTCTAAAAATTAGAATTTTTGTAGAACAACCTGCTACTAGAGGTTTTTGGTAACCTTCAACCAATTTGGTTTAAAATGCAATGGCGCAATGTTAGAAAAAATTTTTCTTGGATTGATGTGAATAAATCATTGTTATATTTGTGAAAACAAACTTAGAATCACAAAGTTTCAAATTTCTATTATTTCATTGTGAGTCTAGTGTTTCTCCTTCATTAGATCAAACAGTTCTTAAATTGGTGGTTTTTATTTTCAACAGTTCATTACAAAACATCCTATTGGTGAAATTATTGTCATTTGTCAATGTAATACAATGTAATAGCAGCATCTAAAATAGTCACTTTATGGATATTACTGTTCCATAGATTTTCACCCAAAATTCTGCTAAGCATTTATTTATTTTTAAAATATTATATATATATATATATATATTGTAGCATTGACTGTTCTAGCATTAGAATATCAGCATAATACAAGCACCATCAGGGAATTATGTAAAGAAAACTGCTTAAATGAATTAACAAATGAGTCAAAACATCAATTAATGGGGAGATAGTATATAGAGTAGTGGGAATATTAATCTGGTCAAAGGTAAAAAAAACAAAAAAATTGTAAAACATACTAGCATATTTATTGCTAAGGGAATAATCATGAATAAAAGTATCTTAAGTGCAAACATAAAGAGTTATATATTAAAGAGTCAAATTTTTTTACTCAATCAGCCTCTTACATGTTGCAACAATCTCAGCTTTTTGACCTGTATCTCGAATGCAGAAATCTAGCAACTTTCCAATCTTTTCATTTTTATTGGTTAATGTTGTTTCTTGAAGTTTACAGATTAAAACAGCCATATTGCTTCAGTTGGATTCATATCTGGGGAGTTTTCTACCCAGAGAAGAACTTTTATGTGAAATACTTTCATTTATTTCCATATTTAAACAGGATTTAAAAATAGTTATCTTTGATGACCTTGTAAGTGCTCTAGAAAAAACTCAGAAAAAAATTTCAGATCATTTCACTGATAGTTATCATCATAACATATCAGCAATATATGTTTCACAATCTTAGTATAATGTTCCAAAGAAAATTAAGAAAATTGTACACAGATGGTTTTATACACTCCTGCTAATAATGTTGACAAAAATTCAATTTCTAATAATAATTCTTTTAGTCTGGACCTATTTGAAAGATTATTTAACTATATTTTTTTGTAAACAAGGAAAAAAAATTATAATATATACACAGAATAGTGTATATTGCATAAGGTATGGGACAATATGTTCTGTATTTTAAAAGATATTTGTCAACATTTATTTTCTAAAATAATTATATAACAATGAATTGGATGAATATACAAAACTAGTCAAAATGTGACTACATTAACTAACAAAATGAAATTCACTATAAATTACAAGAAACATATATACCCATTACAAAAACTATTTCAGATCAGGGAAATGTTATTAAAGAAAGTAGAGAAAATCAGCAAAATCAAAACATACTACCAGATATACAGAAGAATTTACAAATGAGTCAAGTAAACCTTGAAGACATTAAAAAGAGGGTAGCACCTGTAAATATTATAAATTCATAAAATTCTGTTACAAAAATTTGGTTTGCCTTCAAGCAATGGCATACTTCAAAATTCAGAAAAGAAAAATGAAATAATTAAACCTGATGAACTTGGAAGTGATAGCATACAAAGGACTGGTTTTGCAAAAACAGCATCTACAAACCAATGAAGAATACTCCACATAATTATGACCAAACACTTCATGAAAGACTAATATTTGAAGGAGAAGAGCTTCAAAAGTATGGATTTTGGGCATAAGTGTAATTTTAGCCCAAAACCCAATACTAGGTTAGGTGTAAGTTTAGGGATTTTTTATTGTTTAGCTTTCCTACCAATTCACTCTTATGAATAACAAACCATCAACAAATAGTTGGAAAGCTACCCCTAGGCTAACCATCTGTTTTAGATCCAAATTCTTATGATATAATAATAAACCTTATTGTAGAGTCACTCAGGGCCTTAAATTATTTTTTCAATTATTTTCAGGCACTTTCTAATTTATTCATTGCTATTTTTAATGATTTTGTTATTTTTGAAATTATTATTTGAGTTAAGCAATTGTCCCCTCGAACTTAGTGTTACATGGAATTGCTCAGTTAATTTGCAAGGGAAACAACTTTAACTTTTGTAAATTGGTAAATATTTACTAATTTCTGTAATAAATAGGGCAGACAATTGTTAGCAAATGTCAAATAAATTTTGTTCTCACTGGATAATGTTTGCTTTGTATTTCTTTTATCTAAACTAACCTTTTTAGATTTGTTATGGATATTATAAAAATGAACTAGTAAGATCTGGTGATAATGTGAGAGGAACTCCACTGTGCCTGGGGCAATAACTTGCTCCATTACAGATGTGAGCCCATATTGTGGTCGCTTTAGGACTACGTGTAGGTATAAGTCTATAAAAGAACTACAACCTATTGATTGTACATGCACAAATTATGACACAAATCAAATATACTATGCCATTGGCAAACATGAATATGTGGTAACTACACGTTATTTTATATTTATATTACATTAGCCAAGAAGATAAACACTGAGATAAATTGTTGTGCTTTGATAAATAATTATCATGTTCAGCTAAATGTTTAGTGTTTAGTAGTGGTGAGGAGTTATTTTATTTGGAAAAAGCCCAAGAGCAGCTAATAATGTTAAACAATCAAATTACTGGTTTTATATTAAATAATGCATACTTTTCCATAAGGGCATGAGAATTCCTTGAAAACATTAAATGAGTATGCATTAATAAAAGAAAAATTTATTTGTTAATAAAATTAAAAAAGGCATTCCATTTTCAACATCATGGATATATTTCTTATTTGCACATACAGGATAAATGTTCAACTACTGATATTAAACAATGTGCAGTGTCATTATGAAAACTGCACACATTTAGCACACTGTTGCAAACTAATAGTGCATACTTCACCAAACAAAAAACTGTTAGTGTGATAAATCCTCCAACTGTTTTGGCCAGCACTTTGACAGCTGAACAAGCACCAGCTCCAACCACTTAAGTGTCTGCTTTAATGGAGCATTGAATAATTATATAAGAAATGCATCTTTTGTTTTAGACATGTAGATTTATTTCAATTTTGGAAATCAGTACTAGTAGTATTAAGCTCAATTGTTAATTAAATAATTTTCAAATTCTATTTTTTAAGCAAAACATAAACACTATTAAATGTCCTAATAAGGGACTCCTTTTTAAGAAATTACAAGAATTTTTTATAGAATAGGTATAACCATGACTCAATCCATATTCATTGAAAAACGCCAGTAACTGTCATGAAGTATTGAATTATTGAATGTGTATGACAACATTGGTTACATCCAAATAAATATTCAAATAGGCTTGTTAAACAACCATCTCTTGGACCAATCAAACCAATTTCTTGGTTGAATTTATCTAAAATGTCACTTAAAGAAAGGTTCTTGTCAAAATTAACCATATAAAGACATTGGTAAGCTAAACAAGCCTTGAGAATCACAAGGTTTAAATTAGGATAATTAAATTTTTGTATTTCAAAGTTATCTACTACATATTTTATAACTTTCTTTTGACTGATTAATTCACAAAATAACAAAAATATTTTTTCTCTTTATAGAAAGATGGCAAAATATTTTAAACAGCATTTACTAAAACTTGAAGATAGAAAATTTTCAAGAAAATATAGAGTCATATTTCCATTTTGAAAAAGATCTTCCAAAATATATAGAAAAAGATCTGATAAAATATATAGGTCTGGTGAGTGGGAAGGCCACAAATTTGAAAAATGCCGCCAAATGACTCAATTCTTAAAATTTGTCATTAAATAATTTTGGCCAAGTGTGAACTGTGTGGAGAAGCTCCGTCTTGCATGAATGTTACTTTGCTAAAAATTCTTTTTCTCTTTAAAATGGCAATACATTTTCATCTAACATAGCAGCATAACTGCTTGAATTCACAGTATCAGTGGAAAAGAATAGGCTGATAAAGGTCCTGGAACTTTTTCCACACCATGCAATTGTTTTTGGTGGTTGAAGTGTGCGAATTATGCCAGCAGATGGCTCACCAGTTCCCGAATATCGAATGTTTTGCTTATTAAGGTATCCATCAAGATGAAAATTACATTCATCTGTGAATAATATGTTCTCATCAGATGTTGCGTCCATGGATTCAATAAATTCGGTCTACAGTTTGACGTCTCTCTTCCAAAGAGTAAGCATTCATTTGGAAGTTAATGTGAAAAATCAATNGTAGCAAAAGTGTTAATTTTGCAAATTTCTATTGGCCGACGTGATGGTACCACATTTAATATATCGAGAAAAGGAACAAAAGTTTCACATGGAGCTATTCACTCAGAACATTTTGATATATACAGTTTATCAATAGCATCAATACTCAAAGAGCAATGGGGTTCTGAAATGTGTCATTTGAAGAAATATAATAGAAATTCGAAATCGTTTTAATAATAATTCCAAAATTACACAGAAAAAGGAGTAAAAAATCTGATTTTGATCTTGTAAAATAGGTTAAGAGTTATTCGTTTAAACTCTGAAAACTGCTAAGAAATCTGAACAAAATTCAATTAGTATTGCCTTTAAAATTTATAAATATATTGCGCGACATTTTAAACATTTACATATATTGAATTGTATTATTTTAATCAATTTCACTCAAAGAGATTGGTAATGACTTCTATTATATACTAGTCAAAAATCAAGTGTCGAAAATGCATCCTAATTCATCCTATTGATGTCGCAGGTGTCTCATATCCTAGTGAGACGCTTTTAGAATGCTGATGTTATGCAGATGTCGCATTAGGTTATCGCTGATACATCTCATGAGACTACATTG
>CABFPE010000120.1:1547951-1561459 GCA_900660155.1 Hofstenia miamia | reverse complement strand
ATAAGAGCTCTTCCTTGTGGTAGAATTGTTTGGACATTTTCATTATTTGCCCTAAGACAGTGATTGGGACGACCTCGCCATCCTTAGTAGCTTGCTGCTGGGTTTGTGTAAGTTTGCTGTAGCCACACTCAGGATAATTGAGCCGCTCCAGGTTGAATAAGATCTGTGTGTGATTCAGGACGTCATAGTGACCAACTAGCTCAATGAACTGCTTCATGGAACCATATTCACAGTGCATGAGCCGACAAGTGCACAGAGGTGCATATTCTGAACCAAGAGAAGGGAACTTGGTCTTGGTGATGGCTCCCCACATGTACTTTTTGAGTGTGTCCTAAAAGATGTTTAAGTTGGAGAAAGCAACTCCTAATTTTTTGACAATCATCTGAGGAGGGAGGCGACCAAAGGGTTCCACTGGATCCAATGAGACGGGCGTAAAATTTCTCGAAGCATTCCATAGCTTTCTTAGTCTTCCCAGGTGAAGTGGGCAGTGAGCAAGAGTGGAGCAACCAATTCTTAACCAATAGCAAGTTCGTGAGGGCACTGCTTAGCAAGTTTCTCTTTGGTTGGCTTATCCATCAGTAGCTGAAGTTGAGGATCAACTGTAAGAAGAGTGGCGAGGACCCACATGGCTCCATGGGATTGTATTGCCAGTGCTAATTTTTCTTAGAACAGTTTTTCTGAAAAATTCTGACGGTCTTGAGTGTCATGAGACAGCCATAACTCAGCCAACATTCTCTCAACAGATTGATGATGTTGTGATGTAGGGCTCCGAATGTTAATTGTAGGCCTTTGTGTTTCTGGGCTGTGATCCGCTTTCAAATTAGTCCACACCTCATCAATTTCTTGCAGGGTGGCAGCACTTTGTGAAAATGCAAAGCTGATGTGGAGATCAGAGACATCAGAACAGACGCCAGGCGAGTTAATGTTGATCAACTTAAGAGATTGGGCCTGGATGCACGTATTGATGATTAGACAAGTGTTGACTGTGAGACAGTGAGTCAGAATTTTCTTACATAAGAGCAGGTCTGTATAGATGATTTTGGTAGCCGAGTTTATGTGAGTGTTATACATACTAGTAGGCTGGTAGGAGCTGCTGTACAAAATGGTGAAGTTCTCCATATGAAAGTGGAAACTTTCAACTTTGTCTGGGATGGTATCCTGGTACTCTTCTTTTAAAAACATAACTAAGCGGATCTTCTCCACCTTGGCGAGTTGATAGGCTATTTCAATCTTTTCCATGATTTGGTGGTGGTTCACCTCACCAACACAAAAGAAGTAGACAATTAACAGGTTGTCAAAATCAATGTTGACACATTCAAATTTATTTATCTTTTCTTTATTGTTTAGAAACTGGCACAGGTGAGACAGGTTGAAGTCCTCATCAAACATAGTATGCACAGTACTTCGCCAGTAGGGCCATGCCATGCCAGCTAACATTTTGGAGTCATAGCAAATGATGGCATTTATCTGAGGTCTATGCTCTGTGTCTATGACAAAGAGGATCAAGTTGACTGAACAAGTTAAATCTTTGGTATTATGTCCAATGTAACCTATTCTTGGTTTCTTCAGAGATNGCATCTCAGTGAGGCACCATTTCTATAAGACCTAAGATATCATTGTTGCTGTTGGGCTCAACAATGTGGTCAACTATCACTGGCTTCTCTGTGAATTCTTCGGGGTGGTGCTCAATCATTAAGATGAGCTTGTTATTGGTAAGAGACCAGGCAGGTGTGAGCTTGGGTGAGACTGTGACCCCAGAAAACTTCTCTAGGTTAACAGCTTCAATGAGGGCTTTTGTCACTGGTAATACCTCGATGGCTGATGAGGATAAGAGCTCTTCCTTGTGGTAGAATTGTTTGGACATTTTCATTATTTGCCCTAAGACAGTGATTGGGACGACCTCGCCATCCTTAGTAGCTTGCTGCTGGGTTTGTGTAAGTTTGCTGTAGCCACACTCAGGATAATTGAGCCGCTCCAGGTTGAATAAGATCTGTGTGTGATTCAGGACGTCATAGTGACCAACTAGCTCAATGAACTGCTTCATGGAACCATATTCACAGTGCATGAGCCGACAAGTGCACAGAGGTGCATATTCTGAACCAAGAGAAGGGAACTTGGTCTTGGTGATGGCTCCCCACATGTACTTTTTGAGTGTGTCCTAAAAGATGTTTAAGTTGGAGAAAGCAACTCCTAATTTTTTGACAATCATCTGAGGAGGGAGGCGACCAAAGGGTTCCACTGGATCCAATGAGACGGGCGTAAAATTTCTCGAAGCATTCCATAGCTTTCTTAGTCTTCCCAGGTGAAGTGGGCAGTGAGCAAGAGTGGAGCAACCAATTCTTAACCAATAAAGTTGACTGAACAAGTTAAATCTTTGGTATTATGTCCAATGTAACCTATTCTTGGTTTCTTCAGAGATGTTGTCTCTGACTAAATGAACTGCTTTCTGAGTAGCAATGAAATACAGATGCAGGATTGCATTGCCAACTTTAGACGTTTTAGCTTTATGTTCCTTGGCTTTTCAGGACCTGATACTAGCTGAGTTGCAGGAGTAAGGACCGGGACTAGGAGGGGGTTTTGAGTCAGTATGGGGCGAGGTTATGTTAGATAATTGGGCAAAAGGCACTCTATGCTCCTCGGATTCATGCACAGAGAGTTGTCTCTGTGCATAGTCATCTGAGGTCCACTCCCACTCAGAGAGTTGTCTCTGAGAATAGTTGCAGGAAGTCTGCTCCTGAGGAGAGAGTTGTCTCCCCTTATAGTCGTGGCTGCTACGGGTGTCTTCTGCTGGGCACTCTTGCTTTTGGGAGGTGCTTTGTCTGATTTTCTAGGCGTCATTGATTGCTTCGTTTTGTCTTGCAGATTGATCCTTCATTGTACTCAGAGGCTTGTCAGAGGATGGTTCTCAGTTCACTTCATAGTTGCTAAACAAAGATATAAGATTAACGTCCCATTCCTGGGTATTTAAATCGTCTAAATATCTCTGATCTCTAGCTTTTTGTTTAGGCAAAATACAAGTAGCTATAGTGTTGCTACTACTTCTGAGGTTACTATCATACTCGACCTGTGTAAGGTCATCTTCCTCACATCAGTGAGGTTATCATAATATTCTATCTTGTTAGCACCGTCATCAATGAGGGAAAACTCGCTATTATTATCAATGACTGCATTTTGTATATCTTTAATTGTTCATCTAAGTCGGTGAAAATGGGCGACTTTACCATAATCTAATAGGTACTGATGGTGATCTAACACTTTAAAGATTTTGCAATTTTTGGCAAGTTTCTGCAATTAGTTAGCATCAGTAACCTGATGAGGAAAATAAGCAAATACAGAATCTCCTTTTTTATGAGGTTTGGTATACAGCTTTTTGTCGAAATTTCTTTACTGGCAAATAACAGACTGATTGGCATTCTGAAAGATTGAAAGGTGCACCTCCAGAAATTCCTTCAGCATCTGGTTAACAAAGTTCTCCAATGTTGCTCATTGTAGTCCAGAAACATGATAGACAGAGGAGTGCTCACTTCGCAGCCAAACATGGCTTTAAAGGGGCTCAATTTGGTAGTGGAGTGAACTGCAGTATTGTAGAAGAATTCGACTGCTTCTATGATGCGTTGGCTAAAGCAACTCTGATCAGTTTAATGATGGTACAGTTCAGTCACTTGACAACGCCATTGGACTGCAGATGGTAAGCAGTGGTAAAGTCGTGTAGGATCTCGAGTTCTTTCATGAGAGTGGACATTAAAGAGTTTTTGAACTGAGGACCATGGTCAGAGACCAAATGCTCCATGGGCCTGAGCTTGAAGATCCATTCTTTTACAATTCTTTTGCTGATCACTTTGGCAGTGGTATTGTTGAGGGGGATGAGTCGTGCATACTTAGTAAAGTGATCTATTAGGACTAGCAGATATTGAAATCCTTGCTCATCCCTTGACAACTTTTCAATGTCCATGTGGATGACTTTGTTTGTCCTTTCAGCCACTTGACTGTGGAGCTTGGCTCTCTGCTCCAGGATGTCTGACTCTCTGAAGCAGGCATGCTTCACACTTGTCAATCACTACCTGTACAGTAGCTCTGATACTGATGGTGATGTAATGAGTGTTAAAAGTTCTTTCCATTTGTATAATCCCAAGATGACCATGTTTGTGGATCTTCTGGACCAGAACCCACTTGAAGTACTCTGGAATTGCCAGATGATTATTCTGACTGTGGGCCTAGAAGAATCAAGCATCCATGAGCTTCCAGTGATACTGTTGAAAATATCTCTTAGCAAAGTTGCTGATAGGATGGTCAGGGTGCTTGATTATAAAAATGATCTCCAACACGACTTTGTCGTGTAGTTGATGAGAGGCAATTTCCTTTTCTGAGATTTCCTCTTTCACCATGATGGGGAGGATTGCTTTCCCATTCCAATCTGTGTTGATATCAGGGAGGAGCTCATACTCACACGTGGGGATGAATCCAAATGGAGTCTTCTCACCCAGCAGTTTTCAAGGGTCTCTCTCTCATAGCTTGGCAGAGCAGTGAAATAATCAGCATTGAGATGCAATCTTCCTGGAGGATGGGTGATGGTAAAGGTGAAATCATTGAGGTATTCCAACCATTGGGCAACAATGTTTGACTTGTCGCCAGAGAAATTTTTGAGCCATGCTAGTGCAGAGTTGTTGGTATGAACAACAAATTGACAACCCAAGATGAAGAATCAAAACTTCTTCAGACTCTCAACAAGCGCTAGCATTTCTGACTTTGTTGCTCTGTAATTCAGGTCAGCATTACGGAGTTTTATACTGGGCATTCCTGGCCATTGACCAGTTGACTGAACACCTCACTGATGGTGACCAAACTCGCGTCGCAAATGACAATGAATTTCTTTGTATAGTCAGACGTATTCAGACTGGGGATATGCCTGAGCTCTTGCTTCACAGCATCCACCTCTTCTTGTTCTGCCCAGGTCCAACAGAATTCAGTGTTTTTTTGAAGTAGATTGGATATATGCTTGGTTTTGTTGGCCAGTTCAGAGATGAATGAACCATAATAGTTAAGAAAGCCCATCATGCATTGGACGTCCTTGCATGAGCATGGAGTCTCAATTTGATCAAGATGGTCTTTCACATTGTTTTTAATAGATATTCTTCTGGGTTTGATCACTCTTCCTAAAAAGGTAACTCATGGTGAAATAGGTGAACATTTGTTTCCATTGACCCAGAGTCCAGAGTCATACAGGATCTTGAGCATGTGACCCAGCTTCTCTAAGTTGTCAGAGAATGTGTGTCCTGTGAAGAGAATGTCATCCATATATGCAGTGATCCCAGGTTCGAGAACATTAGCCCCATTCCATAATATGTGAGTAACATAACACTGAAATGTGGCTGGAGCATTACAAATCCTGAAGGCCATGTACTTCCATTCAAAAAGGCTGTAAGGCGTAATGAAAGTGGTTTTTGGTATGTCAGCTGGCTTCATTGGTATCTGCCAATAGGCTTTACAGAGATCCAAGCACAAAAATAACTTGTACTTGCTAGCATCATACAGAAGATCCTTGATGTGAGGTAATGGATACACATCCTTGACTGACATCATTCAATCACTGAAAGTTGACACAGAGGCAGTACTTCTTGCCTTGGGGAATAAACACCATAGGTGCAGCATATGGGCTGTTACTGTTTTGTATGATCCCACTTTTGATAAGATCGCTAAGGATCTGTTCATATTCCACTCTTAGATTCTCAGGTACCCTTTGAACTGGCAACTGAATAGGGTGATCACTCTAAGTTTCAATAGCATGTTGTTCCCCAATGGCCTTTCCAACACTGATCAATCTGTAATTAAACACATTGTGAACTCAGGTGTCCATGAGTGCTCTCATTGAAAGCTGGGATCTGGATTGGATCACTTGGTTCACTTAGATCATGAATTGCAGTAAGAACAGGCAAACAGGCTGCAGCTTTGCATTTGAGTTGGACTGGTGTCGCAACAATAGATGTCTTTGTTGGATCCATTTGGATCAGGCATGCGGAACTATTAAGCACAGTAATGTAAGTCTTTCCACGAGAAACTTGCCAGTGCTCACACAGGGAAACCCTGAGTGGGAGTCCCATTATGAGAATTAGAAAAATCCATATCCATAAGAACAAGAATAAGTAAACAAGTAAAGTAAAGTGAGAGAAAAAGGTTCCAATAACAATTCCAATAATGTAGGAGAAACATCCAAATGTGTAGGAGAAATAAAAGCACTTAACAGATGGTCGCAGGGCATAGGCACACAATCCAACTTCTAGAAAAACGAGACTAACCAATGTAGCACCAAGAACAGATAAGAATGGAGTCAGGGCTCAGTGTGAATAGTTTCTATTTAAATTTACAAATCAATTACAAAAAGAATACAGAAATAGATTGCTTGGAATTTCTTACTTCTTCTAAGAATGCTAGAAATGACAGTTGTCAAATTTTTAATGAAATTTTTTAGTTAATTGACAAATTTGGCTATTACTTGGACAAACGTTACATTTCCTGATGGTATTTACCAGTACAAAGATATCTCAACATATATTAACAATGGAGTTGTAGCAAATGGTCATAGATCAATGGAAAACACAGCTAAACATGTTAACATAATATTTAATGAAAATCCATATATGGTATTGGTTTCATTAGCACCTAAAATGTGTATAAAATTTAATAAAGAATTTGGTGATCTACTAGGATTTAAGTTCTTAAATAAAAATAATCCAATCATGCTAAAAAGACTACAATTTTAAATCATGTTGCTAATATTACAAAAGAATTTGAAAACATTTTAATTCATTGTTCACTAATAAGTGATAGTATTTATAATGGAAACTCCACTGAAATAGTGTTTACTTTTCCTACAAATGATTTGGTATCAAGTTATCCATTTACAAAACAACCCTTGTGAAAACTTTGTAGCAAAAGCATTACATATGAAATAAGGGATATAATAATATATATTCCTAATAGCCAAAATCAAATTATTAGCTTAAATGATAGCCATGTTCACTTAATATTCTAAATAAAATAAGGTTATTTTAAATAACCATTATTAATACTATAATGCAGAAGAAGAAAGATTTTTTTCTGACATAGACATGACTAAATCTATGAAACCTTAAGAAAACTATTTAAGATAATCTAATTTCAATAAAACAAAGGTAAGAAGCAATAATAAAACATTAGAAACTCCAAAAGTAACAAATAAACCAAATAAATTAATTTCACTCCTTCTTAAGGGATAGGACTTGCTTGGGAAAAATTTTCTTAATGAAAACCAAGGTAGTCTGTTATGAAAATAATTTCACTCCTTCTTAAGTGATAGCATTTCCCATGAAAAAGATTTTCTCTTTCTTTTATATTGAAATGACTGACTTCAGAAATCCAACAATTCTAGAAATAAATGCATATATTAGATTTGATCTCCAGTCTCCAATTATAATTCCTACAGCAGGTAATATTTAAAATAAAAACAATTATAGCTTTAAAGTTGATACTTCTACAGATATAATACCTTATGATTGGCTCAATGCTTATATATATGTGAAATTTAAAATAGTTAAACTTGGCAACACAGGATTTGTTACAGCAGATAATGTAACAATTTGTGGTGATATTAATTCACTTTTTAACAGAGTATTTGTGGAAAATAATAATACTTCTACTACAAATCTGACAAATTTTTCAAAAGTTGCCCATCTACACAACATTCTAGAGTATTCACAATCACATTTAAACACAGCACAAAATTAATTCTTCTACAAGGACAGTGGTGATATTGTGATAAAATAGAACTTCTTAGGAATGGAAATAAATTGAACACAATTTTTTATCTCAGCAAAAATGATATTTTCCGAAGTTTAAGACATAGTATCCTACCTACTGCCAGGTTGAAATAAATCTTGATTTAGCAAAAGATGCCAATGTAATAGTTCATCTAGGTGGAAATGGGAAACTAGTTGTCACTCAATTGTGATTTTTGTTCAACAATTAGCATTCAATCCCAGTGGAAAAAGATGTTTTTGAATTCCTTTATAAATAATATATGGGAAACTACTTAGAGCAATCTAATCCTATAAATCAACTTTGCTGTGTCTGGGGCAACAACTAGCTCCTTAACAGATGGCAGCCCAAACAAATCATGGTCACTTTAAGTGATGGCTATGTGTAGGTGTAGGGATTAACAACTTTTATTTCAATCATTTCATTTTTGTGCATGCACATAAATAACATACTGCAAATTTAATAAGCCATTGGCAAGCATGAATGCATGGTAATTGCATGCCTTTTGCTTTATTTACATGAACTGAGATATTAGAACACTGAGCTAAATTGATTATTTGAACTAGAACTTAATACTTGAGACACACAATTAGCACCTTTGTGAGTAGGGATGGCTTCCTGGATAAGGCTTCAGCATGATGCTGTGTAAATTGGTTGCTGCACTTCTTTATTGAATTGGCAAACTACCAATGTTCACTTTTTTGTTAGAATGCAGGTTGTTCTCTACAATAGTAGCCTCTCCTCTGAAACCTTAGATTTAACCTTTGAATTTCTAAGTACCTCTGGAGTAGCCAGAGCACCCCTGCAATTCTACACAAATTACCCCCAAAATCTATCAACCATTTCCTTCAAAGAAAGGAAAGACTACTATGCATATTACTTCATGATGTAGATTTCAGAATGATTTAGAATTTATTGGACTTAGAATTGTCCAATGTAAGAATAATTTTGTGTGTGGGTACATATTGGAGTTTGTCTGTTCTTTATTAATAGTATGAGTTCTGTGAAAATCTGACTTAGGTGGGGTTGCCTGTATTTATTCTTATTGTTCATTATTGATTTCAGAAAAATATAATTTATTAGATTTTCAAATGAGAATAATTTTTCAGATATTTATAAAATGGATCATAGTATTCTAAAAATGCTCAAAAAATGAATTACTTTTCAGAAGTTACTAAAGGTATTCATGGGGATGAATAATTATTACTTCCATGCTTTTGCTTAAATTTTACCTATTGCATTTGCTTTTCTTAAAAATTATATGAAATGTCTTTAATAAATTTTATGCAGAAATATATTTGTTTTGACTCTTATTATTACTACCATTATTATTATTATTATTTTAGCAAATTTTCAGATCTGTCTCCAATATTTTTTGCAAGAGTATATTGCTTCATATACTTGCTTATTTTAAAATTTCTGCTAAGTATTAAAGCCTAATTTTATCAAATTAAATTGAATTCAAAGAGAGTTTTCGATAATAAATGTAAAATGAATAAAAATATCATGTAAAAAAATTTTTATATAATGTAAATTTGTCAATTTTTGCTGGAAAATACTAAAATGTGACATATGCTAGTTTTGGATAAATGCATACACAAAATCATTTGGTAGAGGTTGATTGTCAAAAATATCAAAATGAAATACACAACTGCAATTCAATAAATTAAATTAAATTCTTTAGATACCTTCAACAAGTACAGTGATTGATATGCAAGAAACATTTTGTAAGCATTTTAAAGAACTTAATTTGAATTTATACTTTTTTAAAATGTTTTATTCCTTAATTGCAAATTTTCTACTTAGTTGTGATTAATTTATGACAATGTTAGCAAAACAAATAAAAACCTATCCATGTTACTAATAATGAAATTAGGCAATAACACAAGGGAAGGAATCACTCAATTTATATTAGTTAGAGAAATTTAAATTTTCTTTGCAAATACAATTTTTATCAAATTCACAATGAAGTATTTTAATAAAATGTAAAAGCTTTCAGAATAATTGTGTTTCTGTTTTCATAAAATTTATTCTTATTGATCATTATTCATTTTAGAAAAATATATTTTATTAGTTTTTGATAAAAATACATTTAGTATGTTACTATTCTATATTTCGCATTCAGTATTCATTTTCAATAAAAAATATGTCTATTGTTATTGCATTGCATTTCATTTTGATCATCTATAATATAAAATGATTTATAATGATTTTTTCAATTTGTGATTGTGTGGCATAATGAGTAAGAAAAAGAGAAAAAGGCAAAACAAAGACAATAATAAAGTGTGATTTATTTGTTTATTCACTTTTTGTAAATTAACCTTTTTTGATTAAGTGTAAAATCAATTTTAGTGCTGTTACAACAAACCATTTATCAGCAAGTCATTTTGCCAAAAAGCAATAAGATGAGATCACACTAGCTAATTAATAGTGCCTAATAGTGACCTTGTGTATTTAGCAGATGAGGGAAATGTAAACATTGGAAGACAGGTACTTACTAGATGTTTAATTGCTTGTGAAATTTCTAATATAAATATAATGTAACCAATTCAGATGATGATGCATTAATTTTCACCAGATTTAACTTGTATTTTATATTCAGGTTTGATTATTAATGTAAACAGAAAGCTAAATCATTTGAGTTATGAGTAGTCCTTGAGTGGTTCCCAAATTCAATTGAAGTATCTTTGGAGCTGCCACACACTCTGCCATTCATCACACAGTGCAGCTGGTAGCTCAGGACAAAAAGTGTGCTCCTAGGTTAGGTGTAAGTTTAGGGANTGGATAATGTTTGCTTTGTATTTCTTTTATCTAAACTAACCTTTTTAGATTTGTTATGGATATTAAAAAAATGAACTAGTAAGATCTGGTGATAATGTGAGAGGAACTCCACTGTGCCTGGGGTGATAACTTGCTCCATTACAGATGTGAGCCCATATTGTGGTCGCTTTAGGACTACGTGTAGGTATAAGTCTATAAAAGAACTACAACCTATTGATTGTACATGCACAAATTATGACACAAATCAAATATACTATGCCATTGGCAAACATGAATATGTGGTAACTACACGTTATTTTATATTTATATTACATTAGCCAAGAAGATAAACACTGAGATAAATTGTTGTGCTTTGATAAATAATTATCATGTTCAGCTAAATGTTTAGTGTTTAGTAGTGGTGAGGAGTTATTTTATTTGGAAAAAGCCCAAGAGCAGCTAATAATGTTAAACAATCAAATTACTGGTTTTATATTAAATAATGCATACTTTTCCATAAGGGCATGAGAATTCCTTGAAAACATTAAATGAGTATGCATTAATAAAAGAAAAATTTATTTGTTAATAAAATTAAAAAAGGCATTCCATTTTCAACATCATGGATATATTTCTTATTTGCACATACAGGATAAATGTTCAACTACTGATATTAAACAATGTGCAGTGTCATTATGAAAACTGCACACATTTAGCACACTGTTGCAAACTAATAGTGCATACTTCACCAAACAAAAAACTGTTAGTGTGATAAATCCTCCAACTGTTTTGGCCAGCACTTTGACAGCTGAACAAGCACCAGCTCCAACCACTTAAGTGTCTGCTTTAATGGAGCATTGAATAATTATATAAGAAATGCATCTTTTGTTTTAGACATGTAGATTTATTTCAATTTTGGAAATCAGTACTAGTAGTATTAAGCTCAATTGTTAATTAAATAATTTTCAAATTCTATTTTTTAAGCAAAACATAAACACTATTAAATGTCCTAATAAGGGACTCCTTTTTAAGAAATTACAAGAATTTTTTATAGAATAGGTATAACCATGACTCAATCCATATTCATTGAAAAACGCCAGTAACTGTCATGAAGTATTGAATTATTGAATGTGTATGACAACATTGGTTACATCCAAATAAATATTCAAATAGGCTTGTTAAACAACCATCTCTTGGACCAATCAAACCAATTTCTTGGTTGAATTTATCTAAAATGTCACTTAAAGAAAGGTTCTTGTCAAAATTAACCATATAAAGACATTGGTAAGCTAAACAAGCCTTGAGAATCACAAGGTTTAAATTAGGATAATTAAATTTTTGTATTTCAAAGTTATCTACTACATATTTTATAACTTTCTTTTGACTGATTAATTCACAAAATAACAAAAATATTTTTTCTCTTTATAGAAAGATGGCAAAATATTTTAAACAGCATTTACTAAAACTTGAAGATAGAAAATTTTCAAGAAAATATAGAGTCATATTTCCATTTTGAAAAAGATCTTCCAAAATATATAGAAAAAGATCTGATAAAATATATAGGTCTGGTGAGTGGGAAGGCCACAAATTTGAAA
Source organism: Hofstenia miamia (assembly GCA_900660155.1). NCBI lineage: Eukaryota > Metazoa > Xenacoelomorpha > Acoela > Hofsteniidae > Hofstenia > Hofstenia miamia. The sequence goes on along the minus strand of CABFPE010000120.1, from coordinate 1,549,316 downwards.
AATGCCGCCAAATGACTCAATTCTTAAAATTTGTCATTAAATAATTTTGGCCAAGTGTGAACTGTGTGGAGAAGCTCCGTCTTGCATGAATGTTACTTTGCTAAAAATTCTTTTTCTCTTTAAAATGGCAATACATTTTCATCTAACATAGCAGCATAACTGCTTGAATTCACAGTATCAGTGGAAAAGAATAGGCTGATAAAGGTCCTGGAACTTTTTCCACACCATGCAATTGTTTTTGGTGGTTGAAGTGTGCGAATTATGCCAGCAGATGGCTCACCAGTTCCCGAATATCGAATGTTTTGCTTATTAAGGTATCCATCAAGATGAAAATTACATTCATCTGTGAATAATATGTTCTCATCAGATGTTGCGTCCATGGATTCAATAAATTCGGTCTACAGTTTGACGTCTCTCTTCCAAAGAGTAAGCATTCATTTGGAAGTTAATGTGAAAAATCAATAATCCGCAAGATCACATTACCCAATGAGAAAAATAAATTTAGCCTAACTTTTTAAAATTTTCAATATAACTGATTTATTACTGACACCATTAGACGAAATTTATTTAAGCGTTTATAAGCCCTCTAATGGTCAAGAAATGTAGTGCAAATTTAATATTAATGTAAAATTATTTCAAATTAAATGCACTCGTTTTATCTCGATGTTTAAAGAATTCCTTTGCGCTGATGACGTATTATCTTCACACTTTTAAATAACACACAAGATGAAAACGAGATTATATGTTAATATGCAGAGACTCTGGAAGCAACTCAACATTGAGGGGCAAAACTTGCTAAGCTTAAATGCCTATATATTTTTTAAATTACTTGAATTTGAGGCCAGCTTAATGATTTGATATTTTTATCACTCTTAAATGAGCATCAGTAATAAAGGATATCACAACCTTACGATTTTTATATAATTTACAAAATATATACTGTAATGATAATTATTTAAATTACTTGGATATATTAATATTTTAATAAACAAAACGTCAATCCTACATTTTTTAATATAAGAAATGAAAGTCATTGATTTTCAAATACACAGATTATGTAGAGCATGCTTTTAAATTTGAATAATCGAAAGTAGCAAAAGTGTTAATTTTGCAAATTTCTATTGGCCGACGTGATGGTACCACATTTAATATATCGAGAAAAGGAACAAAAGTTTCACATGGAGCTATTCACTCAGAACATTTTGATATATACAGTTTATCAATAGCATCAATACTCAAAGAGCAATGGGGTTCTGAAATGTGTCATTTGAAGAAATATAATAGAAATTCGAAATCGTTTTAATAATAATTCCAAAATTACACAGAAAAAGGAGTAAAAAATCTGATTTTGATCTTGTAAAATAG
>CABFPE010000120.1:1513640-1547835 GCA_900660155.1 Hofstenia miamia | reverse complement strand
TATTGAATTGTATTATTTTAATCAATTTCACTCAAAGAGATTGGTAATGACTTCTATTATGTCCTAGTCAAAAATCAAGTGTCGAAAATGCATCCTAATTCATCCTATTGATGTCGCAGGTGTCTCATATCCTAGTGAGACGCTTTTAGAATGCTGATGTTATGCAGATGTCGCATTAGGTTATCGCTGATACATCTCATGAGACTACATTGAGATGCTATTTCAGAATTAATGTATAATTCTAGCAATGTAAAAATAATTTATGCAAAATGTCAGCACTAACTGAGAATTTTTTGAAAATTAGTAAAACTCCTTTTTACTATATAATCTTTTATGTTGCATCAAAAAATGATTTCAAATTTTATTCAAAATTGAAATGTTTAATTTAAATTTATTATTGCCAAAATTATGACCAAATTGTTAAAGAATATATGCGATGTTTTAAATCTATCACTCATATGAAGTAAATTAGTAATTACATATCTTGTAATGTAATCCTTTATCAATACTAGGGGTATTTGCGTTAGATATTAATAGCTTTGACCTCGCAAAATGTCTGCGTTTCTAATTGCTTTTTTGGTTTGCATTGTTAATGCATCTGTGCCAAGCAATTGGGTCTGCAGAATTTTATGTGTTCTTTGTAGCAGCTTGGTCATTGCTATTGAATAAATTTGTTAATGATAATCTGTTATATGCACTTAAAACGCATTGAAATAGTGTATTTTGCTGTTATAAATGGTGTCATTAACTCGTTTTCCGCTATTCTCAAAGTATCTCATTATGATACAATCTCAAGCCCATCTGCTGAGACAGTCTGAGAACGTCTAGTTGAGCCACATGGTATCTCAATGAGACATCATAGAGATATTGTTTTGTACGGACATTAAGACAGATTTAGGATCGTTTTAGGATACATTGTGACGTTCTTGTGTTATCGCTACAATGGCAATTATGTCGCAGTGAGATGTTTTTAGGATATCGTGAGGATTTCTCATTTTTGTCTGGGATACAGACTGGTCAACCTATTTCCATCTGTAGGAAAAAGAACCTACTTATTCCTCTTCAACTTAATGCAAATATCATATCGTGAATGTCACAATATCTAGTTATTGCGACATCCACACTTCAATAGACATTAAGAGCAAGCGTTCATCTTAATGCACACTACGAAATTAAGCCTATAATTGCATCCTACATTTGTAGGCGAACGTTATTGATTGGTTCACGAAATGGAAATAGATCATTTTGAGGCGTGTGCTAAGGATCATCACACCTTGAGTGAAAAATCAAACATATTCTGCTCTCAGTTAATTCCCCACCAAGCAAACATCAATACAAATAGACAAACTTTTTCAAGTTACTACATGTAGATACATACATTGGCTGGGGTGTTAAGCTAAAACAAATGTTGGGAGTGGGCTTTATTCTAATTTATTAGACTTTTAGTGGCTGAAGCAGTTATTAGCAGTAAACCAGACAAGCTCACACTGTGTCATGTGCACAACACGCAGCCCTTGTTTAACGTGTTTATGAGCCTGCAAAGAGGGCTCATCAATGCTAGACAAAAGCTATGGAATATGAGCATTAGCTTACTAATGTTTACGGCCAACAAAAAACAGTGTCTTAGTCCGCTTTAATAACGGCTGCATACGGTTAGGTGGGTCCACAGAAATAGAATCGGATCGGATCTTCATTTTGAGAAACTTCGGATCCAAAAATTTTTAAAACTTGTGTACTCAGAGATGTAAAAAAATATATAATTTTAAAAATTATTGGCAATAAATACATAAAAATAATTTAATTCACGTCCCAAAAAACACCAATTATTTATTTTTGACGGAGAATTATTTTTTCTCAAATATTAATAATTTTCCTGACAATATGATTGGAAAAATGAGTAACCATCCTTAGAAAAGGCGTAGTAAATTTGCAAAATGCCTTATAGCAATTGAATGAGTTAAAAGGGACTCATTTGGCGTTATTTAAAGTGCATGCTTGTTTATATTGTTTCTTGTCTCCAAATGTTTATTTACTTAGTCAATTGCATGAAGAACCTAAATGGCAAAATATTAAAAGTCACATGATATGGGGTGATATTATTTGCTATGACTGATTTAAAACATGAAAGTCACTGGAACCTGTTAACCTCGAAAGCCAGATTTTCCTCTGTGCCAACAAGGCTTTCTGGGACGTTCAAACGATTAAGTTCTTTGTAATATAATCATTTGCAAAATAATTGCTTAACAATAGAAATAATTAAACAATTATTGAAATAATTTATTTTCCGTTTTCCAAAAAGAAAATTATTTATTTTAGATATGGCAATATATTTTTATTTTTATTTTTACAGCCCTGGCTGCACTGAATGAATTGTCTTTGAAAAGCACTTTAAGTTCGTAAAAATCGACTGATACATTTGTTCGCAGTTTACAATAAAACTATTGATCAAATCGGAAATCGACAAACATTGCCACATGGAGATATTGTTGTGTAGGAGTAGGAGAATGGAATATTTTTTTATGACTACAGCGTCAAAATTGACTTCTCAGTAACATTCCGAATTTAGTCTACTCCAACGTTAAAATTGTTTTGCTCTAGACAGGTCAATGACATAATTTCATATATTAAAGAAAGCTCTACTCCTTTGTTTACTTAAAGAAAATATTGAAAAGCTATTAAAGTGTTATGTTTTTATCAATTATGTTTATTGCTCTAAAAATAGGGAAATTAAAAAAATTCTAAAATTAAAAAACAGTTTATCTTAGAGCTATTCAGCACACATCGAATGGTATTTAAATTGTGTCGATAGTATAAAAACTCATGGAGTTATATGTATCCAAATCTAGTCTACTTTATTAATTATAACAATCGAATCTTACGAAAGTGTAAATTGAAAATTTGTTTTGGCCGATACTTTGCAACAAGTATAGATAATTTTAAAGAATAAAAAATAGTTTCACATGGAACTAGTCAGCGCACAAATTTTACTGTATAATCCTAGTGCATAACGTCAAAAGTCGCAGAGTAATAGTGTTCTGAAATGCATCAGTTATAATTGTTAAGCAGAAATTCGAAAGTTGTAATAAACTAAAGTTTTGATATCATAAAGGGAATAACAACTAAAAATATAATATTAACAAGGTAATATAGAACTAAAGGAGTTATAAAGAATGCTGAAAAGAGCTAAGGAATTGAACAAGAATTGACAGAGTACTGGCTGTCCAAAGGCAATGTAAAACTCCGGGTGTATGGCATACTTTGAACTCATTTGTCAAAAGATCGAAACTGAGTGAAATCAAATAAACAGCTGCAAATTCACCAGAAGAGGTCCGGAAATCATAATTCGTTTCGTAATATAGAAATATCAAATTGGAATCACCTCTACAAAGCAATAATTTTTGAAAATTCTAACGAATTTATGAAAAGTTCTTTACTAAATTTAACCTTATTTGTCAAAACATTGACTGGGTCAATTTCGAATTTTAAAGGCTGAAAGCATGAAGCAAAGTGTAATTTACTCATAATTATTTCGTAATGCAAACAAATTGCAATATTAAAAGTGCTATAGCTCTAAATACCAAATTTCCCTTTGTTTTTTACATACTAATTCAATATTTTATGACGCCATCTAGCGAATTTTGAAAATAAAAATTTCGTCTAATGGTTTGCTTGAACACCCTGTATATACTGCTTTATGTAGAACAACATAATTTGAATACATTCACTTAAACCAGTCACATATACATAAAGAATTTAAAAATTGTCTAATGGCTAATTTTGAATTATGAAATGCTAGGTATAATAGTGACTATAAAAAATGAAAGCAAAAGATATATAAAGCAGAATTTGAAAATTCTAATAAAATTTACATTATATCAATGTGTAATAGTCTGGAAGCAATGCTTACGTGGCATTTGAGATCAAAGTAAATAAATGAAACTAAACACTGTTCAGAGACCCCTTAAAAGTAAACCAAAAATTATTTTGATTATTGTTGATGCTCCATCCAAAATAAAAAAATGCTGGAAGAGATTGAAAAAGGATATATTAAGTATTTTGCAAATAAATATCAAGTGAATCTTTTAAATGAACAACACAATAAAAAAACCTTGAAACAAAAGCCAATAATGTATAAAAGTGAAATGGCAATGGAAGAAGTAAGAAAAAGGAAAGAATAAGAAATCAAAACATTTGTAAAAAAATGAATGATGAAATTCAAATAAAACACTATTCAACAAAGAAAATCTTTAATATTGATACTACATATAAAGGAAAGCACTATCATTTAACAGAAAGTTTTAAAAAACAGGTTCAAACAACAGCTTTTAAGAATATTCAAATCAAGAAACAAAACATTATGAAAACAATTGTGAGGGAATTTTGTTTTATCCAACTATTAAATTAAATTGGATATCCAGACCACTTGAAAAATATCATTCCCCGTTCTTTTTCCTCAATATCTTTTCAATTCTATATATTTTTGATCAGTTTTTTGCAATTCTTCTTCATAAAATAAATCTTTTATTTCTTCATCAGCTAAATCCTTCAATTTGTATGTTATAGGGTCTGTTAATTTTATTTTATCAATAACAAATAATTCCTCAGTCCAATTTGGTGTATAACCTTTATCAAAAACTTTCATTTGAATTTTACTTATTCTAACTTTGTCACCTACTTTAAATATAGCTCTTAGGATGCTAGTGTGGTTACTCTCTATTATATAAATTGTTGTAAACTTCATCTTTATTTTTATTTTTTTAATGCTTCAATTGGAGTCATTTTTTATAGACCTATGTTTTGTACTATTGTATTCNGGATATCCAGACCACTTGAAAAATATCATTCCCCGTTCTTTTTCCTCAATATCTTTTCAATTCTATATATTTTTGATCAGTTTTTTGCAATTCTTCTTCATAAAATAAATCTTTTATTTCTTCATCAGCTAAATCCTTCAATTTGTATGTTATAGGGTCTGTTAATTTTATTTTATCAATAACAAATAATTCCTCAGTCCAATTTGGTGTATAACCTTTATCAAAAACTTTCATTTGAATTTTACTTATTCTAACTTTGTCACCTACTTTAAATATAGCTCTTAGGATGCTAGTGTGGTTACTCTCTATTATATAAATTGTTGTAAACTTCATCTTTATTTTTATTTTTTTAATGCTTCAATTGGAGTCATTTTTTATAGACCTATGTTTTGTACTATTGTATTCACTTAAAATTTCAGGAAGTATATCTAAATATTCTCTATGATTTTATTTTGTGAATTCTTTCCACATTTTGTTTTTAATTGTCCTATAAAATCTTTCAACATGGTTATCTGTTCAGTGCATCTTTATTTTATATTTGTCACATAGTTCTTGACAATTTTTATTATAAAACTCCTGTTCTTTATCAACCTGTAAAAATTTTAGAATTCTAGTAAGAACTGTTTGTAGTGCATCTTTAAATGTAGGTCCAGTCTTATCTTTTAGAGGAATATTCCATCAAAATTTTGAAAATGCATTTGTAAATATTTGTAACCTTTATTCTACCTGCTAAATTTTTGCATATCAACTAAGTCAGCACACCAAATTTCAGTATATATGTGTTACTATTACATGTCTTCTATTAAATTTCTTTCTAATAGACTTGTGAAGTTCATTTAGCTAAAGTTTGATGAGGGATAACATCCTTCTCTTTTAAATTCAAGTTTTTTTGACTTCCCAAACCCAACACAAGCATTTGCTTTCACCAATAACATTTGAAACTAGCAACTTGCCAAATATTTCATGAAAATTTTTAGGTTTAACATTTCTTAAATTATTGCAGTTAGCTTTAGTTAGCTATAGCATATATCATGTTCTCTAGAAACCTCCAAAATTTGATTAAATGGTTTTACATTATTTTTCAATTGTTTCTGCAAAGGATTATATGATCTGGTATATTTATGATTTGGAAGTGTGAAGCCTCCTTTTGGTTTTGAAGATAGCCAATTGCATAATGAATATCAAGAGCTTTACTATGGGAAGCATTGCTTCTCTTAGTACCAATGAATTGTGTCTTCTTACTTCAAAGATTGCTACAAATTGATTTCATTACATTTATTCCATTTTTTTGTAAGTAATTGTCTGGAACCTGGAATAGAACCTATTAGGTTCTTTTCTTTAACACAGTAAGTTAAATTCATAGTCATCTATAAAAGAAAAAAGGAAAATATTTTCTTAAGGAGAAGTAGAACTTTGTTCTCCCCCTCTACTGGACTTTATTCTTTGTTGTGAAAAAAAGAATTCTTTTTTCCTTATTTAATGAAGATTATTAATTATGATACTCTAAAAGTGAAAAATGACAGATCACCTTTAGATTTCTTATCAGAAGACTTTAGAAGGCTTATATGTGGAAAGTCAGGATGTAGAAAACTAATTTATTAATGGATATGATTTTAAGACCTCTTATATATTATGATAAGTTAGATATTTATTCTCCAAATTTTCATCAAGAAAAAATAAAAAATCTAATTAAAATAATGAAAAAAATATCAAATCAAGTAGATTGTGTTGTTTTGGAAATATTATCTGAATTTCTAAAAAATGCTAATGAATACTCTACCACACGTAGAAAAATAGTTATCTTTGATGACCTTGTAAATGGAGCAGAAGAAACTCAGTATAAAATTTCAAATCATTTCACTGATGGTAATTATCAGAACATATCAGCAATATATATTTCACAATCTTATTACAATGTTCCAAAGAAAATAAGGACAAATTGTACACACATGGTTTTATACACTCCTGTTGATAATCATGACAAAAATTCAATTGCTAAGGATAATTCTTTTAATCCAGACCTGTTTGAAAATTTATCTAACTATGACTTTCTTTTTGTAAGTAAAGGAAAGAAGACAGTATACAAAAACTTTGATGAAACTTTGTAATATACACACACAGAAAAGTGTCCTCTATTTTAAAAGCTAAGGGACAACATGTCCTCTATTGCATTAGAAAAGGAACTATGTGTTCTATATTATAAAAGATAAAGATTAAAAAAATTTTCTAAAGTAATTATATAATAATGGATTACAATGAATATAGGAAACAAGTAATTCTTGAAGATATAGTCAGTAAGCAAGAAAAATAAAATTCTACAACAAAAGCAAAACTACATTAACCAACAAAATGAAGTTCAGTCAACTTACAGGAAACTTACAAACCTATTACAAAAACTATTTCAGATCAAGGATCTACTGTTAAAGAAAATCAGCAAGATGAAATCATACTACCAGATATATAGGGAAGAATATACAAATGAATCAATTATAATTTGAAGACATTAAGAAAAAGGTAACACCTGTACAAATTATTAATTTTGATGCAGTTCTATTACAAAAATTTGGTTTACCTTCTAGCAATGACATACTTCAAAATTCAGAAAAAAAATGAATTAAGAAAACTTGATGAACTTGTAAGTGATAGCATACAGAGGACAGGTGTTGCAAAAGCAGCCTTAACAGGACAAAAGAAGAATACACTGAAAAGTCTAAGAGAGTATTTAGGAATCTTGTAAAGAATCAAGAAGTTAAACAGATAATTAATCGTCAAAGTGTGTTCTACTATAATAAACCTTCACAATTAATGGATCTTTCAGAATTACTTACTTCTTCTAAGAATGCTGGAAATAACAGTGCTCAAATTTATAATGAAATTGTTTAGTTAATTGACAAATTAGTAAGATTGAAAGCTATTATTAAAGAAGATGTTAAGAAGTTTTACAATAAATTATAAAATTAATTTCTTTTATCCTTATATAGTAGCTATTGTAGAATTGCAGGGGAGCTCTGGCTACTCAAGCAGTACTTTAAAACACAAGAGTTAATATCAAAGAAAGAGCATTGGTGGTTCACCAACTTACTTAAGAAAAACAGAAGTTATCCATAGTGAACAGACTTCCAGCAGTGACCAATTCACATGGCATCATGCTGAAGCCATATCCATGAAGCCATCCTTGCTTGTCAAGGTGCTAATTGTGTGTATCAAGTATTAATTTCTAGCTCAATAAACAATTTAGCTCAGAGCTCTATTATCTCAGCTCATGTAAATAAATATCAAAACAAAACGCACATAATTGCTGTGCATTCATGTTCCCCAGTGGCATAGTATTTTTGCAGTGTGTTGTTGTTAAATGCATATATGAAATGAAATGATCAAATAAAAAGTTCTTATTCCCTACACTTACATGTAGCCACAACCTAAAGTAACCACAATTTGGGCTGTCACTGTTAAGGAGCTATTTGTCACCCCAGACCCAGTGCAGTTTCCTCCCAAATTGTTGCCAGATCTTGAGCAGAAATTAGCAAACTAAAATCCATGACGAAATTTAAAAGGGGTTAGCATATAAATAAATTGAAGAAGATCAAACATGATTGGAGTAAGACGAATTATATTGTGTGTTCACTACAAGTTGCTCAAGTATTTATTACAAATGTTGTAAATTATTACCTTCTTAATGTTTACAACTTGCAAATGAGTTCCCTTGCAAAATTCAACAAGCAATTACACATAGGTTTAGATCAAGGGGACAAATAATAAATTGATTGAATAACTGCACTAAAAAACTATACAAATTGATTTAAAAGAAATTGATATGAATTGATAGCAACAAATCACAAATTCATGACATTACAGTGATGTAACTTTGATTTCTGAGTGCCTGAAAATTAAAAGAATAAAGTCGAAAAAAGAGGACCCAAGTGACTCTACACTATGACTGAAATTCCTCTGTTTCTAAATTCAAAATATGAAAATTTTATAGCTAAACCTTTTGATTTTACAGTTAAATTTGTAAATCCCAGAAGATTACACACTGAACTAAATTAAATTTGCTTAGATCAAATAAATATGTCCTACTCTTAGTTCAACATTTCTGAGGAGTATAAGAACAACAAAATTGAATATTCCCATGATGAGTCTACTACTTCAACAAAAGCTACATTTCCTGATGGTGTTTAACAGTACAAAGATATCTCAGCATATATAAATATTGAAATTATAGCAAATGGTCATTGATCAAATGAAACTACAGATAAATGTGTTGAAATTATTTTTAATGAGAATACTTATAAGGTGTATATTTTCTTAGGTTCTGAAATATGATTAAGATTTAAAGAAAAATTTGGTGATCTGCTCAGTTTTAATGGAAAAATTATAGAAAAGATTAAACATGAAATTAATAAAAATGTAATTATTAAAAACAAAATCTTTGAAAGTATGATTGAGAATCTTGGGAATAAACTTCTGAATAATGAAAATTTGCTTGAGAATTTTGAAAACAAAACTAATAATATTAGTAATACATTAACCACACAAAATATGGAACTATATCATGATGATTCCTACATTGATACTAGTGTAGAGTCAGTCAGGGCCTTATTTTTATTATTTTCAGCACTCTGGAATAGTGTTATGTCTTTTGACATTTTGATTCTTTTGATTCACTGCTACCTTATTTGTATCAATTTCTTTTAATCAATTTTGGAATTTTGAATGTAGTTAATTTGATAGTGTTAGATTTTGTCCCCTTGATTTAAAATTATGTGTGATTGCTCATTTAACTTTGCAAGGGAAACTGTGCTTTGAAATTGTAAATAAGTAAGGTAATAATTACAGATTTTTGTAATAAATATCTGAGTCAATGTAGTGAAGCACACAATAAATTCAACCACACAATAAATTTGGCTTCCTTCTACTGTGTTTTGATCTTTGCAAAATGTTATTTATTAACCCCCTTTTGATTTCATTGATCAAAGATTTTGTTAATGATAACTGTTGTTTAGGATCTGGTGACATGGGAGGAAACTGCACCAGGTCTAGGGCAACAAATAGCTCTTTAACAGTTACAGCCCAAATCATGGCACTTTAGGTTATGGTTATGTGAAGGGAAATAACATCTTTTATTTGATCTGTTCATACATGCACTTACTTACCACCTCACAAATATGCTATGCCATTGGTGAATGTGAATGCACAGCAATTATGTGCCTGTTATTTATTATCTATTTACATGAGCTGAAATAAGAGAACTCTGAGATAAATTGTTTATTGAGCTAGAACTTAATAATTGAGACACACAATTAGCACCTTGGCAAGTAAGGATGGCTTCAAAGTTTTGGCTTTGGCATGATGCCATGTGAGTTGGTCACTGCTGGAGTTCTTTTTGGAATGGAATTTCTGTATTTGTTGGGCAAAATCTGTGAACCACCAACATATGTTTTCTGCTGGAATGTTGGTCACTCTCTGCTATGGTAGACTTTGTAACCTTTGATCTAAACTCTTGAGTTACCCAGTACCACTAGAGTAGCCAGAGCTCCCTTGCAATTCTACACTAGTATATTATTAGTTCTATCAAAAAGTATGGAATCAATTTATGTTCCTAACATTACAAAAGGAATTGACAACATTTTAATTCATTGTTCATTTATAAGTGATGGCATTTATAATGGAAATTCCAGTGACATAGTATTTACTTTTCATAAAAATGATTTTGTATCAAGTTATCCATTTACAAAACCATTTTGGGCAAACTTTTAAACAAAGTCAACACAAGTGAAATAAGAAAAATAATAATTTACACTACTAATAGCCAAAATCAAATTATTAACCTAAATGATAATAATGTTCATTTGATATTCCTAATAAAATATGATGATTTTTAAACAAAGATAAAAGTCTTTTTTTCTTATATAGACATGATTAAATCAAAGGAAACTTATGAAAACTATTTAAGGGTTAATTTTATTAACCTACAGAGAGAAAATGCTCTTCCCTTAAAGGAAACTAACAATAATAAAACACCAAAAGTAACTAATAAACCTATTGAGTTCAGTTGAGAAACACCAAATGAACAAAAGGGAATTGAGATACAATGTTATTAAAAAAGTTTCTCAAGATTGGGTCCAAGGAGTTTGGCAATATAAGAACAAGAATTTTAAAACTGCTGTGAAAATGATTTTCTTTTTTCTTTAAGGGGATAAGACATCCCTGGGAAAAAGATTTTCACTTTCCTTTATATAATAGAAATGAATGACTTCAGAAATCCAACAATTCTAGAAAGAAATAAATACATTATATTTGATCTGCAGTCTTCAATTATAATTCCAACAGCAGGTAATATTTAAAATAAAAACAATTATAAGTTTACAGTTGATAATTCTACAGATACAATACCTTATGATTGGTTCAATGCTTATATAGATGTGAAATTTAAAATAGTTAAACTTGGCAACACAGGATTTGTTACAGCAGATAATGTAGCAATTAGTGGTGATATTTATTCACTTTTTAACAGAGTATTTGCATAAAATACTAATACTTCTACTAAAAATCTTACAAAGTTTTCAAAAATTGCACAGTTACACAACATACTTGAATAATCAGAATCTTATTTAAACACTGCACAAAATGAATTCTTCTACAAGAAATAAAATAGAACTTCAAAAAGATGGGAATGAAGCTAATGCAATTTTTTATCACATTAAAGTTGATTTTTTCAGAGGCTAAGACATAGTATGCTACCTGCAGGCAAGGTTCAAATAATTTTTGAATTAGCAAGGGATGACAATGTAATAGTTAATTTAGGTGGAAATGGAAAACTAGTTGTCACTCAATTGTGACTTTTTTCCCACAATTAGCATTCAATCCCAGTGGAAAAAGATGTTTTTGAATACCTTTATAAATAATATATGGGTGCATATAAGAAACACATTAGAGGAATCTAATCCTATAAATGAACAATCAGGCATATTTAGAATAAGTAATTCAATAAAAAACCAAGATATGTTTTCATCTATAGCATTACTGAAAATAAAATTATCAGTCAAAGCAAGAATGAACTTGACTTTGATACCTTCAATTCTACTGAAATTTATTCATGTCAGTTAGAATTAGAAAATGACCATTTCTATCCACAAGTGGAAAATCATCCAATTAGTGAGTTTCCAAGAATTTATACAGAATTTGCTGGATATAATGATGGTGTAAATGAATTTTCAACAGATACATTTATTAGACCTTCTGATTTTAAGGAGAAATATGGAATAATTGTATTTGATTTATCTAAACAAAAAGATACATCTCAAAATGCTATTCATGAAATTAGATTTAGATATACTTTACAAGGTGCTCTTGCAGTTCCCTTTAAATTTTATGCATAGATTATGTATGAACAAAACATATCTGTGAATACAACAAAAAATCGACCTACTTTAACATTTTATGGAAAACATTTTCTTTTTTCTTTAGTATAATTGTACTACCTGTGGAAAAATATGTTTTTCTTTTATATAGAAATGACAGAATATGTGAAATATAGTTTAAAATTAACTAATGGTCAATTAAATATATTGAAAAAATATTAATTAAAATTCAAGTCCTATAACTTAAAGGAGAAGTAATAGTAACACAGGAAATTCCCTTCCATTTCATTTAACAGAAAGACCAATTAACCAGTTAAAAATAACTAAGAAATTAAATATAGCTTGTGATATTATCAGATCTCTACAACACAACTTAATGCAAATAAAAAAAGTGGTGGTGCTTTAGCCCCTTTACTTATGGCAGCTGCTCCATTTATAGAAAGTATCCAGTAGCACCATTAGTTACCAGTGCAATGGGAGCCTTATGAAGAAATGCTGTCAATAAATTTTTGGAAAATGGGTTGCCTCAGACAACAATGCTGTGTGAATGGGCATAAAACAAGCAATCCCAGAAAATGCAATGCAAATAAATATATGTAAAGAAGAAGGAATTTGTATAAATCAAAGTAAGGGAAAATGAATGTGTGTAAATTAAAGTAAGGGAAAAGGAATGTGTGTAAAAAAAGTAATAATTTTAAATTTCAGTAATCCTCTTTTAAATTATGATATTTTACACTTTATGAAAAATAATAAAACCTTTAGAGAGATTTTTTCTAGAAATACTTTAAAAAATCTAGGTTTTGGATTTTGTGTTTGCAATTTAGATCATTCCTTAAATATTGGTACCCATTGGATAGCATTCTACTACTTTAGGAAGTTTGATTCTGCTAAGCTTGAGTACTTTTGATAGTTTTGGCCTACCTTCATTTCAAAGTATTTTTTCCATATTGAAAGACAAATAGTATACAATAGTTCACAATATCAAGAAAGTTCTAGCATATTATGTGTATGCTATTATATTTGTTTTATATATGAAAGATGTAAGGGAAGAGATAATTTCTCAATACTTTACAAAAAAAAAGTGACAGATATAAAAGTAAAGAATATATTAAGAATTATTTTCTAGATGGAAAATGATTTTCATTTCTCCTTATGTAAATGGGATTTAATAATAGTAGAATACCTGAAGTTACAAATTCTAATCAAGTAAAAGATAGCAATAACATAGAAAATGAAATCAAGATTTTAAGATATAAAATATATCAAATTGAAAATAATAAGATAGATATATCAGGGTATAATATTTCCAATAGAGATGTATATATATGCAACAGGAAAATTATAAATGTTTGTGATGGTGAACAGAGAAGGGATACTATTAACAAACAACAAATAGAAGATCATGTAGAAAAAAGATTTGCATAAATGAAAACAAGCATTGGCAAATTATTAAGCAATCCAACACTCAGTATTGAGTCTATGCATAATTACTATTCAAATTTACAAGACAATTACTAAAAGCATATAGAATGATTTTTAAGAGCAGAAAATGGAAAAACATTTGCAGAGAATTATTAATGAGATTTTAAAAAGGCTTACATAATTTCTAAATTCTCTGAAAAAATTTGGCTAATTGGTTTGATAACAACTTTGGAAACTATTGGAGCTGCTTATAAAAATCAATTTTTTAAAACTGAAATTCATGAAAAACCTTTAGATTTTCTGACTTATAGTGATAAAGGTTTTGGATAAATGGATATATTTATGTTATAGTTGCACATAGTTACATTTCACCTTTAGGAATTTGTATCTTATCAAAAAATCATTATAAGAGTCAAAGCAATATATTTGCTAAAAAGTTGCAATTAATCTACAAACTAAATATGAAATATATAATAATAATAAATTTGTGTGTGTGTCTATGTATGTGGTGAGGTCAGTGTAAAAAATCAGTAAAAGTGTTTAGCATGTTTGTGTCTCTGATTGTATTTTGTCAATGTAAAAATGCAAATTTTCATTATTTTCTAAATTTTTTGCAATTTTTTTCTACTCTAGTCTCATTATCTAAATCTTTCCAAATATTAGAGGCTGCTTGATGAAAACTAGGAAATGAAATACTGCTGCAAATAAACTTATGTGATTGAGGATTTACTTTTAAGTATATATGTTACAATTAAAAAATGATGTATACTATACAATAATTAATACTTTTGTACAGTTTAGAGGTAAATATGTTTTAGAAAGGATGAGATTTTATCTAGCAACTTAACTTTATTTACTTTAAAAAAAAGAAGCATGGCCTCCAAAAACAATAAGATTTGCAGTAGTTTGCAAAAAATCAAAAGATGTTTATGTTCAAATTAGTATATTTGGGGCATTGTCTGTACACAATTTAGTGATAGAAGAATCATTTGTTTCCTTAAATAATATTTTGATACAACTGATCTATTTTGCAATGACATTGAATTTAATACTGATGACAGTGATGACATTAAAGGAATGAAATTTGTTACACAATTTAAAAACACATATATTTCTGATTTTCAACATTGTCAATATAAGGTAATTGGTACACAAGTATTCTTTAGAGGAATATGCCAAATGAATAAGAGCAACTTGCAAAAGCCTGCAAATATAACTAAAATTAATCAAGAACTTTCAAATAATTTAGAATATAATAAATTAATATTCGGACTAGCTACATCTAATGGTATAATTTGGTGTGATATTTCACATGAGAATGGTCCGTTTTGGCTGTTTGCATGTGACACATGGCCTATAAAATGGATTAGTTTTCAAAATTTGACATATTTCCTTCAAAAGACAAATTATTGAAATTAATTGTTTCTTTTAACTTAAAGGTAATTATATAACCTAGAAAATAAGTTAAAGAGTTAAAATTGTACAAGAACCAATTATATTGAAAACAGTAAATAATACTAAGACAGGAGAAAATGAAAAAACTTATGGAGTGCAATCTATGGTTTGTTCAAATTTGAAAGAAACAAAGAAATGTGAATTAACCAGTCAAAAGGAAATTATAATATATGTAGTAGATAACTTTGAAATACTAAAATTTAATTATCCTAATTTAAACCCTGTGATTCTCAAGGCTTGTTTAGCTTATCAATATCTTTATATGGTTAATTTTGACAAGAACTTTTCTATAAGTGACATTTTAGATAAATTCAACCAAGAAATTGGTTTGATTGGTCCAAGAGATAGTTGTTTAACAAACCTATTTGAATAGTTTGTCAAAGCACTGGCAGAAACAGTTGGAAAATTTTTCACACTAACAGTTTTTTGTTTGGTGAAATATGCACTATTAGTTCACAACAGTGTGCTAAAAGTGTGCAGTTTTCATAATGACACTGCACATTGTTTAATAGCAGGTAGTTGAACACTTATCCTGTATATGCAAATAACAAATTTTATACATGATGTTGAAAATGGAATGCCTTTTTTTAATTTTTTAAACAAATAGTCTCTCTTCAGCTTATTCCAAAATGGAATAACTGTAATGATTTCATACATTAAATCATTCATTTATTCTTTTGCTAAGCAAATACATTTTTATCTTATATAATTTGCTGTTAATGTCTCCAGTTGTTAATATACAATCTTCTTCTTCTTCTTCAAACTTTATGTTATGTTTCTTGACAAACTCTTCCAAAAGCTCCTTGTGTGAAAACTGTTCTGTTTTTTTAATTTTCAGCAAAATTTGATTTATGAGTGTAGCAACTTCATTCCTAAATGTGTTTAGATATTCCATTATCACTAAATTTAGCAATAGTAAGAAAATAACTCAAACACAGTTAATATTTAAAATAAAATTTCTTTGAATTCCAGAATTTCCACAGCTTTCTAGAATTTAGTTACTTGTAATTCAAAGCTGAATCTACAAAAATAAGCGCCTTTGTTTCTATTAAAATTTTAACCCTATCTTGAAAAAGCAAGGTTATGTACATGAAAGAATAGTATCAATAAAAATAAACTTTAAATGGTTAGAAAATAACTCAAGCACAATAAATATTTAAAATTATTTTCTCTCATATATTTATAAATATCTAAATCTTAATTAATTATAAAATAATTATACATAAAAAGTTTACTTACTGAAATATTGAAAATAATGCTTCTGTGTAATGAAAACCAACTTCAAGTTGTAACTTGTAATGCTCAAATGGAAGGAATACTTCAACTGTCACCTTAGGAATAATGCAGCCAATCAAATCATTTGGAAATAATTTCATTGAAATTTCATGGTGTATTAAATGACAGACTTAGGGAATTAATAAAGTGTGTATCACTGTGTTGTAACATTGTGCAATCTGCAAATTTCTAATATTGTCCAATAGTTTTTTCCACATACAGAAAGCATTCTACAATTATCTAAATTAAGGAATAATGGGTCAGTTTGTTAATTGAAATGCATTTAATTACATTTTAATCAATTAAGCCAATTTATTAGTCTTACTAAAATGGCTATAATAAGCTAATAATTGGCTTAAAAAGTAAATATTGTGCAAAATAACTACAAAGAAATGCTTAAAATTACAGTCTTTGAATTTTTACTTAAGATAGTGTCCTTTTAATATTTTGGTGTAACATCTCTATGACAGCTGTTGTAGTTATTATTACCACTATTCAAAAATGCTCCTTAGGTGTCAAATCATACAATATTTTAGATGGCAAATGGGTACACAAAAAAGAACAAAGGATGCCTAAACAGAATCCTTTTTGTAATGCTAAAGTAATTTCAAATAAGGAGTGCTTTTCAATGTTGAACATAGCATTTTCAAAGATGTTCAAAATATTGAGTGCTTTTCAAATTAAAGTTTTTCATGGTGATTAATAATAATGGTTATTTCCATGCTTTGGCTTAAATATGACCCATTGCATTTGCCTTTCTTAAAAATTATGTGAAATTTGTTTAGTAAATTATTTGCAGAAATAAATTTGTTTTTTAATAATTATTGTTTCAAAATAGTGATATTTACAAATCATAGAACATTTTGGAATAAATAAATTCACATTTAACACTAGAACAAGTGAATAGGTCAATTGTCCTAAATTGATTATATCTTTTCAAATTTTTTTTTTCTTCTAATATAATTTAATTTTAGTGTTTGTACAAAACAAATGAAATTCTCCCAAATGTTCAATAAAATAGAGATTCCTTTTCCACAATATCAAAATATATCAAAAAAGATTTAAAGGTCAAGTGAACAATAAGCATTTTAAGTGGAAAAATGAATTTCACTTATCAATGTAAAGATAATTTTTTATTATAATTAAAAATATCCTCAAATAAATTTAAAAGTAAATCCAATTGCATTACCCTTCTAGACTTAAGCAGGGCTTGTAATTCAATGAATTTTGAAATTTTGGCAATTTAACTTAAAAATTTTTGATTTCAACAAAATTGTATTAAATTACTTATGAATTTATTAGTGTTTGATAAAAATACATTTTTTATCAAATTCTAATATTTTGACCAATATTATTATAATTTCTAGGGACAATTTTTATAACCTATTCTATTGTTAACACTTAGGGTTATTTTAGTTGAAATTTGAAAGCTAAATCTTTCCAATGTTTTCTAGGGTTACTATATTTACGAATTTTACAATAATTTTTGTATTCCTTTATTTCACCCATCTCATAAATTAAAATCATCATTTAAATACTTGAAAGAGAAAACCCCCATTATTATTTTTGTATTAATTACACATCACATAAATCAGGGAGTTGTCATTCTAACATCATCTAATTTTACTTGAAAGATTGCCAGACAACTTATTTAAAATACCACCCATTGAGGGCAGCACACATAAACATATCTATGTTGACCTCTACATGAACTGTTTTTAGGCCAATACCATGGAGCTATGTATAGTATCTCTATGGTCAATACCAGTATTTTATTATTTTTACTATGTGATAGGAAATATTTACTCCATTCTTGAAACACATGCAAAAGAATTGGCATCTGTCCAACTTGTGAAGGAAATTTTCAATGCTAACTTTGTAACCTGTTCATAGATGTCAGTTAAATTTAGAATTTATCTTACTTAGAATTGTCCAACTTAAGAATAATTTTTTGTGTTTGTACTTATTGGAGTTTGTCTGTTCTTTATTAATAGTTTGAGTTATGAGAAAATACTACGTAGTCCTATCTGACTAAAATGGTTTAACTGTATTTCTTCTTATTGATCATTATTCATTTCAGAAAAATAAAATTTATTAGTTTTTGATAAAAATACATTTTTTATCAAATTCACAGCAAAGTATTTCAATAAAATGTAAAAGTTTACAAAATAATTTTGTTTCTGTTTTCATAATATTCATTCTTATTGATTACTATTCATTTTAGAAAAATAGTATGTTACTATTCTATAATTTGAATTCAGTATTCATTTTCAATAAAATATTTTTCTTATGATTGCAATGCTTTATATTTTAATCATCTATAATATAATATGATTTATAATGATTTGTAATGTGTGATTGCTTTTCAAAGTATGTAATATATTATTTCAATTATTTGAAAATGTAGTGTGAGTATATTCATCGTCATTGAAAATGAGGTTCTCAGTAAATTATTGTAGTAACTATGGAGAAGTAAAACTGTGATGTTAACAAAATGGATGCAGACAACCGATTTAGGGTTTTAGGGAGACATCGTTACTGAAATGATTACACATAGCACTGCATTTCTAAAATTTTGATTTTGTGTGGCTATTGGTTATGTTAACATAAACATTGTATGCAACCCAAATTGCACTGGTTTCAAAATATATTTCAAGAATAGGTCAAAAAGAGGTGGTGGTTTAATATTCTCAATTCCTAACTTTCTGAATCCAAAATGTAAAGAAGACTTAGAATCTGATTATCGATTATTTTATGCACTTTGAATCAAAATTAAACAAGAATCGAGTTCATGTAGTAACGAATAATTAAAAGTATTTTTAAAATTATATGAAAACTGTATAATAAATGCAAAAAACTTGAACACATTTAAAAAAATTTCTAAAAGAAAATGTTTTCAAAGACCATTGCAAATTTGGAAAATCAAATAGATTAAATACTTGGCAACATGCGCAAATTCAAGTTACTTAGTTCTTAATATCTGTATTGTGTAAATTTAATTTTTCCTTTAGCCTTTCCTTAGTGTATCTTAGCGTGTAGAACGTGTACATGTGTATATAAATTTGCTGCTGTGCATTGTAGAAATAAAATTTTTTGTACAATTACAAACGAAATAAAGCTATTAAGATTTATATATTTCAATTTTGCTATCACCCATGTTATAGAAAATGCTATTTCAAACAGAATACATTTATTAAATTTTTTGTAGATTTCAACACAAACTACTTTAGTTATTATGAAACTTTACGAAATAAGCGTGTTTGCAATATTGTCTGCCTAAATCTTGCTAATAGTAATCGAACTAAGCATTTCAACCTACTTGAATATATTATAACTAATGGTACTAATTATAATCGAAGTTTTGTATCATAATCATTCAGCGACCAGGGTTGGAATTGAGATGGGCCGAATTTTGGGTCGGGCTGAGCCGTGTCAAGCTGGGCTGAGTCGGGTTTGAACCAGGTTTTCGACACAGAAATTTGCTCCGCGCTGGGCTTGGACCTAACCCTAATGCTGTAATTGGTATTTGAAGTACAAGAAAAAATCACTGAAAAACCTAAACTTTGCAAATGACAAAAAACATTCTTTTTAAATTTATTCAGCCCTGCATTGTTGGCTGGTGCAATAAAAGCTTCTAACACCAAAATTTTGTCTGCTACAAGCAGAGAGCACTTATGAAAATTCCCACTTACTTTGTGCTGATGTAATTTGATGTAAGTTGGCAGAGAATTTTTGAAATTGAATATATAAGATGTGATATGTTCCCTAAATGATAAAAAGGACTATTGCAATACTGGTAATAATTAGTTGTGGATAGTAAACTTATATTACTAAATTAGTGGCGGCGGTAGGCTTATAAAACGTGATTCATTGGCCATAGGACATAGTACTCAACAGTAGGTTGCAATATTTTAAATAGTTTCCATCATAAAATAGTATTATTATTTTAATGACTCTAAATACCAATATTTTTTCACCTTCTGGTATTCAGGTCATCTGAGTACGCTTAGCGGATTGTTGCAAGCAAATATTTAAAGATTAATAAACAAAAATACAAACATTATCTATTTTTACTACCTCTTATTGTGAGGGCTGTCCATGAAAGTGTTAAAATACGTTGTTGTAGGAAAATAAATTATCAACACTTTAAATGAAATTCGTGTAAACACTTGTCAAATCTTTTAGTGAATTCCGGTAGTTTTGTTGAACGTGTACAAATACCTCATTTGCAAAATATAATAAACACAAATTTCATTTTCATGTAGAATAAAGTTTTAAGAAATGCTTGGATAAAGAAGTAGCAGAACATAAATGCACTTGTTGTGGTTCCCTTTTCGAGGGTTTGTTGACATGCAAATGGCTAATTACTATATAATCTATTTCAGTGCAAAAATGACAGTTAAGTTTTGCCATGCCCAGTAAATAACAAAATATCTGGAGATTAAACATTCTGATAAATCGTGGTCAGTTATGCAACAATCGCCATTATCTCACTTAACATTACAATATTAGCAATGAATATATTTTTATATGCTTTCGATAAAAGTTTAAGCAAAAGATTTAAATATCAGCACCTCAGTTCATAAAAAACACTACACATCTCATTTAAATTTGCTCTCTGATTTTTGATATTTTATTATTTTTTGAGATGAAAGCGTTTAACAATTTTAAAAAGAAACCAACAAACAGCTAAAAAAATTCTAACCTTAGAATGCACAAGGCGGTCAAAAGACCTTTTTACTCATGCACTAGGAGAAGTTCTCAGCAGGTACTCCCCAGCCAACCACAAATATCACCAGTTTTTATGGCAATTGTTGGTACGCTATAATTAATAACATAGGTTACTTATGATCTGTCAAAATCGTCTATATATATATATACACTATTGTGCTCATATTAATACTATGTGACCGGTTTCGATTTAAAATGATTGTCAATACAAATTTTGCGGTTATGTACAATGCATTGCATTTAATGTTGAAATATGCATGCGTTAAAAAATATTCAAAATGTTGATCTTGCTTTGATAATTTATTAGTCTTTGTTTATTAGAGCTCTTAATTAATAGGGTTTCAGAAATCTTTGTATTAGTTTCTTGTTATATATATATATATATATATATATATATATAACCTTTATGGTTTAGGAGCGGTTAGAAGTCATCCACTTGGCGTGCAGATGACATTAAATGATATTGAAAAGACAATGTCGCGCTTCTTGAAAGATGCCAACCAACGCTTTTTGAGAGAAACCAACAGACATATATAGCAAATTTTTCCTTTTATATCCTTAAATGAATAGCAATTTTACAATACTTACTTTTAGAAATTTTATTAATTTATCATTATTCTATTTGAATTTGTTTAGATCATTTCGATTTTAAGAAGTTTAGTTAACTACAAATTCTATGACATGGGTAATTTTTATTTATGTAATTTAAGGGAGTGGATGTTTAGGTCATCTCGTTGATTAATGAAATCAATTGCATACAGTATTAAAGAAACTAGCAAATGAAGGTTTGTATGCATTTTTTATATTTATATGTAAAATTGCTATTCTAATGGGTTTATCAAAATTTGGATTTTACAAGCCACATCAAATTTAAGGTAATTTTAAATATATTCTTAAATATTAATACTATGTCTACCACATTGGTATATATTTGTATATATTATTTGATTCCAATTCTAAGCGTGTCCTCAATTGCCTGTATTATGTACAATTTGCACTATTGCTATTAAAATTTTATTATTAATTTTTAGCAAGCCAGAAACTGGTAGGTCGTGTCTATATTGTTTTGTGATATCACATCAATATTTGGATGTGATATCATTTTTAGCTCCATTTATGCGACATAACACGAGATTGATACGATATCTTTCATGTCGTTTTGTGATATTACTACGATATAATTGTAATTTCTAGGGTTGATTGGGTCGTCGTAATTTGATATTCTGCTGGGTCATCGCATCAAATTACTTCGTAAACATCTCCACGGGAAATCAACGCCATTAGCTAATTATCAAGTACGTAACACCACAATTCACACTTAATGCACAACCTCGTCATTTGACCTTCATTTAAAACTTTTCAGCTGTTTGAAGTAGTTTTGCTTACATTTTCAATTCTTCAATACTATTGCAATGAGATCTTCAAAGCACAATGCTTACACCATATTAGCTTCCTTATACCCCGTTTACACGTGACATGAGACATGCATGTCTTGTGTTTTCAACGAGCGAATGTCACGTCTAAACACCCAAAACACGCGACATTCAACCACTCAAGTAGAGAATGTCGCGTGTTTTGGGTGTTTAGACGTGACATTCGCTCATTAAAAACACAAGACATGCATGTCTCGTGTCACGTGTAAACGAGGTATTACAGGACAGTGGAAGCTGCTCTGATTTACGAAATTCAGACGAAGGCCAAAGCATGTTTCCCATTACAACCAGTTCTGATTCAGATGACTCACACTCAAAAGATGATGTTAATTTGAACACAAATACTTCTGACAGTAGTGGAAGATCTATTGACAATGTAATGATTGCAAAAGACAGGTCTGCATGGACATCTGCATTTGATTATACCACGTTTCAGAACACTTCAGTTACGAATATATTAAACCACCAAGGCGGACCAACTCCGTTCATCTGTAATCGTGTTGAAGAAATCAATGATGTCTTTTTTGAAATTTTTGGTCATTCAAGTGTTGATGGTTTGCTTAGATTCACCAATCAGCATATAGTGCAATCCCTTAATTCAACATTCAACAGAGTTATTGATTTCAGAAGACGAAATTTTAGCATACATTGCAAGAGGAGTATACAAAGGATGTGATGAGCTACGTAACAGTTTATGGAATTTAGAGTATGGCAGACCTATATCTACTCACAGATTTAAAATAATTTGAAAATTTTTGTTTTCATTGGTAAAACTTGTAAACATGCTCATTCAATACTATTTGGTAACCAAATGCAATCATTTACAGGAGGAGTTCACATCTGCTCCAGGAAGTCCCTTGTATGACGCGTTTATTTTATTAAAATAACAATGCGATTTGAATTATACAATCGAATTTATATTATAGTGAATATGAACCTCAATGAATCAAAAGACGCTATCAGTGTGTAAAAGAAAAGTTATTTGGGCCAGGCGTTGGCCTAAGAAATCAGCCCAATTCCAACTTTGTCAGCGACTGACATTTCTATATTCGTAGTCACATATTTATATGAATATGAAAAAAATAATTTAGTATAGGAACTTTTGAAATTTTGAGGAAATTGTCATTGTCAATTTAATGAAATTCAGTTGCTTTGCAAGCATTTATGCATTCAATCATGGTGAAGCAATGCTCAACTATATTGTTCGGGATTAGAGATGTGGACATGCTTGGTTTGACCTACTAGCCAATATGGTACCAATTGCATTTTGTAGTAAAATATATTTGTTTGATTACCTGCATGACAGAAAGCAAATCACATTTTATTAAGGCAAAGAAAACAATTTCTGCATCAGAGCAGGGTTTTCGCGTTCTCAGAATGTGAGAAACTCGAACTTAACCGAGTTCGCAAAACTCTATTGGAAAAATCATTAATGTATTGTATAACTCAAACTAAATCAAAGTTAATATGAAAATAATGTACAAAATGATTTTAAATTTCAGTTTTTTTATCAATATTGTGTTAGCTTATTAACTCTGAATTATCATAAGTAAAGAGTTTCTTACTGTAATAATTCTGAATTTGAAAAATCTTAGTTGAACTTGGAGTTTTCTTCATAAAAATATGAATTTGAGATAAGGCTTCTTTACCAACTGGTAAAATTAAATCAAAAATGGAATTACTTCTTCGATGTTTTGAAAATTGAAAAAATTACGTATGACTATAAGATATATAAAACTACCAAACGTATTGCAAAGATTACCAAGAAAATTTTATGAAGAATTGGAAAATGAATTTTCAGTCTAAGGATACTATAATTGAAAAAGTTTTTGCTTAATTTTTTTTAATAGCTATATAAACCTTTTCCTCTACATTGTCTAGTTTGTACACATTTACAAAATTGCATACCTTACAATAAGTAACTTATATGTAAAGTATTTACAAAATTAAACAATATCTACAACATAGACAAGTAAGAAAAAAATAAAAGGTACACAGAACAGTATTATAAAAACAAGTAAAAAACAAAATAAAATAAAAAAGACATCTAGATTAAAAATAATTTCCAGCTAGTAATTTCTCCAAACATTTGATTTAGTGTTATACCCATATTCATATTGGGTTGCGAGTAGGTTTTCCTTCAGCAGTTTTTTAAATCGTTTGGTGCTTTCCGAATATTGATCAGCAATTTGTTCCAATGTCAGCAAACTGTTGAAGAAAAAGAGAAATTCCAATATTTTGATTTTATTTGAGTATTGTTTATCAGTTTCTTTGATCTAGTATTCAGTTTCAGGTATATTTTTAAAAAATTACTGCCTTGGCGGTTATTAATCGATTTGTATGTGTAAATTTAACTGCTGAACTTTGTAATGAAGATTGGTGACAGGCTTGATAAAGTGTGAATCATTTCACCTGTCTTGAGTTTGTTGATGTTAAGCATAGTACGAATACATCTGTTAAATACCTTATTTCATCTGGCTTCCTGATCTGAGCTTATGTTGAGTCAATACAGATATGCAAGCATATCTGTATTGACTCAATACAATAGCTTCTATTATTAGCGCTTTATTGCTACTAATCTTCTTTAATTGTTTTAGATATTCTATCCCAATAGCCGTTTTCCGTATTTTGGATTTTATGAAGTTATCATATGATAAACCGCCGACAAGTTCGACGCCCAGATAATGAACTATTTTTTGTTTTGGTTGATGAGCTTTCGAAACATGCAGTGATATTTGTTTTGCAACCGCATCCACCCTGCGTGGACGAAAGATTATGAACTGTGTTTTCTCCTCATTTAACGTCAGTTTGTTTTCCATAAAGTACTTGCGTAACTTTTGTATATTGTTTTCAAGATGCTTTGTTGCTTCGATTAGGTTGCTATTTCTATTTATGATACATATATCATCAGTGTATTGAATTAGATTACATGTATCGCTGATATAATCTTTAATGTCATTTACATATATTTTGAGAAGTAATGGACCAAGCACTGTTCCTTGGGGAACACTTTTAAATGTTTTTGAATAGTTGGAGTAGGTGTTGTGGATTTTTACGCATTGTACTCTATCATTTAAAAAACTGGCAATAAGTTTATGAGAATCGCTGCTGAATCCGTAATTATCAAGTTTTTTATCTAATATCATGTAGTGAAGACTGTCTTTAGATAGTCATTTAAAGTTTCAAAAATAAACAATTTGTTGCTTAATATGAATTTGACTAACAATCATACAATTTAGATTAAGTCTTGGTAGACATTTCAGGAGAATGCCTATTGCATATTCTTACTCATGCCCATGTATTGTTTTGTTTACTTTTATAATTTATGTCACTAGATTCTTACCATAAACTTTTAGATGTTTCAACTAACTAGCTCTAATATAGGAACGCCATTAATAAATTGAAAACATTTAATATTGAATATTACAATCTTTTTGAAGATTGCAGACCAAACAAATGAATTCTATGCATTAAGTAGTAACTTCAAGATTTAGTAAATCAATAACCTAGCACAGCACTGCTAAGTGGAGTCAAGTTATATTCATTAGTGCTTGGAATCAACTGTTATGTAAATAACTAATTATGTTTTTACCATGATTGTACACTTATACATCACTCTATTTTGCATTCTATTCAAGGGAATTAAATCTTTTAACTAATTAAGCAAATAAATATTGATTTTAAAATAATTATGAATATATTTCACACAGCAATGTAAGTACAGAAACATACATATTTATTGCTAGGGTTTGACACAGACATGAAAATTGGCCAAAAACATAAGCTTAAGCCTGCTCATTTACATTAATGCTAATTTGGCCCATTTTTTGATTACTTGTAGTTTACAAGAACAATGTTGTATGAAAAATTTATAATAAATATCTGTTTACTGAAAATACTTTAATTTAAAACAAGTACAAGATACTAATGTAAAATTTCAGTTAAATTTTTCAACACATTGTTTATTAATCTAGTTTGATTTCCAAAAACTGTTGAAGAAAAATTCAGATCCATTCTTTTTAAATTCACAAACTTTCTCTGTTTGTTGTACATAGTATAATATGATATCAGTGAAAACAATACAAATTTTACTTAAAGTATTAACTCAGATTCTAGTTGAATTTTGGTTTTATTTGCTAGTTTGACACATAGGTTGGATACTGTATAAGCTCAAATTCCATCCAAGTAGTTGTTAGCTACTTACAGAGCAATTATATTTGCATGCAAGTTTGAATATGTATCTGTTCAGTGCCTCTTTCGTAGAGGCTTTCTTAACAGAGAACAACTTAATTTTAACTTTTGAATTTGTAAAACCAATGTATTTCTGAATGTGGGAGTTACTCTTTAGTTCTAACTTTATATTAACTCATTTCCTAATTTGTACATTAATGGGATAGTAAATTTCATATTTTATCGCAAAGGGTCTTCTTAAAAGCGGCAGCATTATCTACCCTAATCATAAGATATTTTTAATAAATGCACAATCCATGGAATATATTCAGATATGGCGTTGTTGTCTTTAATTTTAGAGTAGAATAGTAACATTCCATACTGTTTTCTGATATTTTCATTGTTAAATTGTGAATAAATTTCTGAAAATACAAATTGTAATCTAATTTTAACAATGGGATAAGGTATATGCAGAAGTTTAGCACACGTGTATTTTTGCTGATTCCCTCAGTTGAGAAATGTAGAGTTTAAAAATTACTACTTAGATTAGTTAGATGCCACATTCTTGTCAGAATCAACTTGATTTCCTGACTGGAGTGACTATAGGTGAGAGAATTTTTCTCATAGGAAAAATATAGGTGATAAGTTGTTCCTAACTGGAGTACGCATAGATGATGTTATAGACAGAGTAAGGACATTTGTGGGCTTTTAGGCCCCTGGGCAGTCTTGGTAACAGTTAAAGCTTCTTATACATCATTAACTTCATTCTTGAGAGAATTAAACTTAGAATTGTATTGTACTTGCTAATGATCAAATATTGTCATACTATAAGTTTGGAGCAAAAAATTTGCTTTTATAGCTTAAGCTAAATCAACAATAATTGGCACTGCTTGGACTTTAGATTTGCTCATTAAATATTGAACATGAGTCAGAATTTTTACAGCGATTTTAGCCATTTTTCATTAAAAATTTTCAGAAATGAAGGAGATAATTATGCTGAAACCGATCAGGTTTTTTCTCAAATTTACTAGACACAAATCGCGAGTTATCTTTGAGCAAATAGAAATAATCATGCCTTCTAAGTGCTAGGTCATTTGAAGTATTCATGGAAGTTTAATTGATGATGTAATGAAAACTTACCACCATGCTGTTTCTTTTCATATTTACATTCATAAATTAACATAGAGAAAATCAGTGAGCTAGTTTCTTCAGCATGTTCTTCAATCATTGTGTGATCACCATGTAACACCATCATTAATAGTTAATAGAATAACTAAATAACAGCTAGTGATTATGTTGAAAAAACAACTGATAGCAAGCAACCATTAGAGAAAATAAAACTTTAGTGAAGAAAAGTATGTTGCCAAAATTAGTCCTATCAAAAGCAAGATATAATATATGCCAGTTTTTTCAAAATTTGTAAACATCAAAAGATCCAAAAGATGTGTTCTAACAATTTTTGAGCTCATTAAAAGAAGAGAATTGAGGATAATGTGGAACTGGCCATTAATTACATCTGTCAGTTAACTACAGTATTTGCCAAAAAATATCCCAATAGAGCACAAAGAGATCCGAATATGGCATTAGGAAATCTATATTGAAATTGAAAGATCCTATTGAGGCTTTTAAAAATCAGAATTGACATGAAAAGTTCAAAGTAAGGCAATTAGTCATCCAAGCAATACAAATAAATATCCGCTAAAATTATTTGAACTGAACTCGACCAAAAATTATATATATATATACATATATATATATATGTATATATATATATATATATTGATGAGAATAAATTGGTCTATCGTTTTTAAACTTATTATACAAAAGTGACTACATTGCTGTTACAAAAACAGATCTTTATTTCAAATTTTTTTATCACAATTTTATCAGCAAAAGTTGGAGGCCTTCATCTGAGTTGTCTATATTTTAATTTTGAAAGTGATTCGTTAAGTACAAATCCCATTGTTTTTTTAACAAATATAAATCAAAGACATTTTATTAATTAAGATTGATAAATGAGTGCTCTGTTTATGTAAAATGTCTTGAGATTGTAAGCCTATTAACCATGTTGACAGGGAATCAATTATTGCTTCATTTGATAATAGTCAGGATTATTATGAAATCGCAAGACTGCTGGGAATAAACCATGATACTGCTTTCAAAATCATAAAGAACAGGTGTTTACTATGTTATTTAACTGTGGTTAATGGTTGTCGTGTATTTTTTAATTTTCCATGCAGGCGAGTTGGTCCTTTGAGGCGTGGTTCACATAAATATCATCAAAGAAAGATGACACTTGAAATAAAGAAGGCAATGTGTGCTGTGGTCAACGCAAGCTCTTCAATTATTTCGGAGAATATCGAAGACCAAATCCAGGAAGACAACAATGTCGTTCTGTCGACATCAACCATAAGCAGAGAGCTGTCTGGCAAATTACATGAAAAAGTGGAAATCATTCCTGACGGAAGAAATTCAGTAGCCAACAAAGGGGAAGAGGAGAATATGCTGAATGGTTTCATGTCAAACACAGATTTTGTATTCATTGACAAGTGTGGATTTGACTTATGGCAAAGCAGAACATGGGGAAGGGCTAGAGTCTGTATTCCTGCTAAAAGAATTGTTGATAGCAAAAAAGTCCCTCATATCACTTTCATTTTTGTTGTTGCACCACATCATGGTGTGATATATTCAAAGATCATGCCAATTCGGGCTCATAAAGCAAATATGCTGGATTTTATGGTTGACGTAATTTAATGAGCTGACAATGCTGGGTTGAACAATATGCATGCTATTATTGACAATGCCCCCTGTCATCCTGGAATTGAAAGGGCATTGGATGAAATACAAATGGACATCCCTTTGACTCCTTTTTGAATGAAGCGGTTTACTCTGTAATCATGTGCACTAAATACTGTAGAGTATATGTTTAATGCTATTAATGCAAATGAAAAGCAACAATAGTCAAACTTGCCAGGGGATCAGCGAAATGCAGGTGAAACTTTGCTTGCTTTTCGTTTTCGTAAAATGAGCGATTTAATTACAGCTGTTTGGCCATCAATTATGCAACAAAAGATAACAGCTGCATTCCGGCATGTTATTGCCAAAGTCATATCCATGGCTCTGAATGCAGAAGATCTCTGAACATATAATAAGAAATGTTTCAATTCATGTATATGACAAAATCTTACTGTTTTTGTTGTATTAGAGTTGTTAATACATTTTTCTTGTTAACTTTTACCATTTTCTTAATTTTAATTGTGCTAAAACTAAGTAAAAAGATATAAAAAAGGAATTCAATAAATTAAATAATAAAATACTGTATACATGTAAATTGTAGAACAAATTAAAAATCGACTGTTCAATGTATAGTGTTTTTCTTAATGATATTTGCACAATACATTTTGGATATTTATTTGTACATTTGGGATGGTTGCTTGCCTTAGTTGGATCTCCTCTTACCTTATTCGGATCTCTTAATCCCTATGAGGACCTTTTTGAGCTTGATTCAGATCTCCTAAACACAACATTGATCTCTTTGTGCTCTATTGGGATATTTTTTAGCAAATACTGTAGTTAATTCCTGTCACTTATCATGCCTAAAATGTCAGATTTTCTGTCTCATGGTTCAATAGGGTGGTGGTCTCATGTAATATTTTATTTCCAATTGCAAGGTCATCTCACTCATTAAACTACTCTCAAATTGAGGTCTTTGATCTGATATAGGTTTCTGCATGGAAGCAAACTTAAGGATCTACTCCTTCATAATGCGTTCTGCAACTACCTCAGCCATTGTGCTGCTTATTAGAATTATTTGGGTGCAATTAGAAAATTTCAACCATCACTAGAAGATATTGATATACATTGACATCTCTTGCCAATTGCTCCAATTCTACAAGGTGTTGCAGAAAAAACGAAACCCAGATTCAAAATCTTGTATCTACAAGACTAATGAAGCTATCATATTTTCACAAGCATCACTGTATTTATCTACCTTTAGCTCATTATTAGTAAAATTTTTAAATGAAATTGATCTGCGGGTGCCAGAGCACTTGCTTTTCAAAATAATGTTGTAAAATTTCTGCTTGACAAAGAGGTAACAAGTGGAATTTTGTATTTTCCTTTACCTAATAATTGTTGAATGATAAGATATTCAAATTTTTTATGCTATTAGTATCTTAGATACTTAATGTTGCTGTTTTAGTCTAGAAATTTATAAGTACACGTATACATATATTTAAATATTTTTTCGCTAAGCATAATTTCTACTTTAGTAGTATGTATCAACTGACATTTGTGTTTGTGTTCGAATGTTTTTGCAACAGAAAACGTTCAATTTTATTTGGAGTATCCCTTCTAATATTAGAGAAATACAAGGGTTTAAGTTGCATATTTGTATGAGGCTTGTTAAATTTCAAGTGTAAATACTATAGATTACACCTTCATCATTATAAACAGCTTCTGTGGAAATATTTAAAAAGTTCCATAAAAAACAGAAGTCAAATTACCCTTTCAAAAAGCAGAACAATTTATAGTAAGTTATTGAGATATTCCAGAAAGTAAAATTATTATTCTAATTGCAATACTGTAGATAGCTGAAATTATAAAATTTTTTGAACTTTCTATTTTTATAGGAATTCCTCTCAAAATAAGCAAAATATTTCCTCTTTATAAGAAATGTTTTGCATAACTTTGGCCGGTAATTTTACAAGCCTTTCATGAAATGTAAAAGTGGCTGCAGGCCGGGAAATTGCCGGCCCTGGAGGATAGCCGGTTCCACCGATGGGCTGCAGAAGAAAAATAAGATACCACAAACAAGGATGTTAATGTCCTTTAAGATTACACCTTTGCACTAAAGTAAACTTAGAAATAGAAAATTTATAATTTATCAAAAATATTTTTTTAAATCCTCTGTATATAAAATCACAATACAAAATAGTTAACAAAAATTTTGCATTATGTTATTTACAAAAGCAAAGAAAATATAAACCATCTTTAGGGCCACGACAAAACTGACTAAACAACATATAATATACATTCTAACAGAAGTTCTAACTTAGAAAAAGTGGCATCGCTAGTGTTTTTCCGGAATGCTTGGCGGGAATGTATATATCGGCATGCTCGGTTTCAAAAAAAATAATTGAACACCTTTGCATGAGCATCATTTTACCAGTTGTGAAGCATTATGGCAATATCTACAACACGTAGTTATTGTCGTGAGTGGGCGTTTGTACATTTGCTCGCATGGCTCACACTGAGAATTTATGTTGTCTAACATGCAATCTACAAATAACTGACTCGTATTATTTGAAATGGTTTGGTGTAAATCTGTATTACATTGGACGAAGAAATGTACAAATTTCTCTACAGCATATATTGATTCTGTAGCACAATACAAGAAGCACTTTTTACCACTATGTACAATATGTGTAGATGGTGGCTCGATCGATTGGAAATCAGATTATACCTCGCAAATGATAAAAAATCTAGCTTCTCAATTTAAGCAACTCCAAAAATTGCAAGATGATCTTTTGAATAAACTCAAGTCCTCTAATCTACAAATGATTGAATCTACCTCAACTTCAACAGATAAAAATATCGTACAACGAATTGATTATAACGATACTAAAAACAAGGTAATTATATTTGGTATTCAAGAACCTGAGAAATCTAGAAAGCCTAATGAAAAAATGAAATTTGATCAGGAAAAAGTAGAGGAAATTTTGAATTTCATTGACGTTGACTGCAAAAATAATATTAATGATCTATATAGAATTGGAAGGGAAATTGATGGGAAACAAAAACCAATTATAATGGAATTCAACAATTATTGGGACAAACGAAAATTTTTAGAAAATTGTTGGCGCTTAAAAGATTTTGGAAATAATATATTTATTAAACAAGCCTTAAACGGCAAAAAACGTGAGGTTGAAAAGATTTGACGTGATTCAGAACGGGGTTGATCGTAAAAGAATTCGGGTTAAAATTTTGGAGTTATATGTGAATAATCAATTAGTTATCCTTATTATTTGAAAAGATCATTTCTAATGAACTCCTGTCCATTATTAAAGGTGTGTTAACTAGCAAACAACATGGTTTCTGCCAGAATAGATCGACTGTTACTCAATTGTTAAGATATACAGAAGAAATATATAAAATTTGTAATTACAATCATTCAAAATCATCTATACATTTAAAAATCCAATTTTTTTTTGTTCAATAGCTTTATTTCAATGTCTTGTCCATTCAGTAGAACTTGTCATATTTACAAATTATAAATTATATACAATATGTACAAAATTTACAATTTCTGTTAACACAACTATAATCTACATAAAATGACAAAACTAAGCTACAAATGCAGTAAAAACACTTTAAAAAAAAACAAAAAACGACACAAAGACACTTAAAAAAAAATTACAAAACACAAGCCTGTGGAAAATTAAAAGTTTCGCCATGTATTTAGTCTTTTGCTGTATCCCATGTTATTTTGTTCTTTTAGCAAATTATTTTTTAACAAGCGATGAGGCCTTCCGAATATTCAGAGATAGTTTGTTCCAATTATTACATGATATTGTGGTAAAAGCTCTTTTCCAATATCTATTGCTAATTTTAATTTTATTTATGCACCTATAAGTTCTTTCCTTAATGCTGACGACTTTGTGAAGGAAGCAATTCTGGAATTTAGCTGACTTTAACTGTTTATATAAATAAACTAAACTTGTATATTTGCAGTGGTAACTTGGGGATAATATTTGTAATTTATTGAGCATATCACCTGTGTGCTGTTGACTAGTGTTAAGCATCATATTAATGGACCAGTTGAAAATTCTATTTAATCTTGCCATTTGATCTAAATTTATTCCGTTAATTAATGCACATGCATAATTGTAATGGCTCATTACAAATGCGTGTCAATCAGTACTTTACTTTTGCTAATCATTTTCATTTGTTTTAGATACTGAACACCAACTGCCATCTTCTTTACTTTGCTCCCGACAAAGTTGTTCAAATCGAGGCATTTATCAATCTCTACTCCTAAGTAGTTTATGGTATCACTCTGTTTAATGACCCTCTCACCTTCAATATTTAGTTGGATTTTACGTACTAACTCTGTGGCTATTCTTGGATGGAAAACAATAAATTGTGTCTTCTTCTTGTTTACGTTTAGTTTATTTTGTTCTAAAAACAGTATAACTTCTTGGATGTCACTTTGTAGCGATCTTGTTGCTATGATGGGACTAGGGTGTCTACTCACAATACAAATGTCATCTGCATATTGTATTAGTTCACAGTTCTTTACGTGGCCCACTAAATCATTAACGTAGATGTTAAATAGTATTGGCCCTAGTACGGTTCCTTGAGGAACACCCTTATTTGTTTCTACGTAATTTGAAAAAGTGTTGTTTATACGAACACATTGCGATAAAAAACTGCGAAGTAAATTTCTGGAATCCCTACTGAAGCCGTATTTGAGTAACTTTCGATCTAGAATTGAGTAGTCTATGCTGTCGAAGGCTTTGCTCAAATCAAGAAA
>CABFPE010000120.1:1484939-1512648 GCA_900660155.1 Hofstenia miamia | reverse complement strand
CGTCCACAAGGACAAAATTGTGGCATTTTTAGCGGATCCCATCCATATCTAAACGATATGCCATCTAGAAAATCTCTCTTACTAAGATGATAATTGTATCATTTGAGTGGAAGGGCATTTAACCACATGAATGATCCTTTTTCTTTGGCAAGCCGGACTGAGTATTGCTGCTCACTTTCTAAGGCATCTAGGACGTCATTTGCTTTTTGCTGTAATGATGTTACTGATACTTTCTGTATGTCAGCTATAATTCTGTGTTGCGCCATGTTTGCTTGCAGCGGTTCTAGTTCGTCTAGTGGTCTTGTTACAGTAATTGAGTTTTCATATTCGTTCTCATAGTCTGACGAGCATTGGAAGAAGGCCTTCCATTGGGGTTTGGTAAAAGTTTCTTGTTTATGAGTTTCTCTATGTTGTTGAGTTTTTCATTGAAACGTGGTGTTGTTCTTGTAATAAAATTGATTTTACTTTGAATGCCATGTGTAAGGCATGAATATGACGTGTGAGGTGAACTTTTTGAGAATTCGCCTAGCTTCCTCAGAATATTAAGATAGGTGTTTACTTTTTCATTACAAAACAAGCCGCAATATTCTGTATTTCCAATTACAGAACCAAGAACTCTTGTACCAAGGGTAATTTTTACATTAGTTGATTTCTTTCATATTTTGGTTGACTATCAATTGGCATTTTGGTGGATTTACAAAGTAGCCATATGCCGGTCTATCTATTATAAGCTTTGTATAGGTTTCTCGCAGCTCATGAAGAGGGCCAACGATATTTCCATCATCAGCATACCATCTATTTATTATATCAGGCCTTTTAATGGAATCTATCAGTGGCAGAGTTGCAATCCCGTACATTAGCATTGCGAGAGGGTCACCTTGTGTAGTACCTTCTGAGGACCATAAGGTTGAGTTATTCACATATAGTGGTGATGGATTGGTATATGAATTGTATAGTGCTTGACTGACAGACTGATTCAGCAAGTTAAAGGCATTGGTGGCATCAATCAGAAGTATCCCATGGTTTTCCATGTTGTTGAATTTAGCTCTTAGAGAGTGAATAGCGTATTCGATTCCAGATTTCTGACCCATGCATAGTTGGGTAGTTCCACCCAATTCCTTAAGATCGGCAGAAACACATTTAACAATACATCCTCCAATTATCCTCCTTAGATCTTTATATATTTGCATGTTCCCAATGCCCAAAGGTTGGGTAGCGATCTGCAGAGGTCAATTGATGTTTGTTCGTGAGCAGTTAATAGCCGCTTCCAATAATTTGCATCCAATCCTGAGGGTCCATGACTTCCATGAAGAAGAAGAAGAAGAAGAAGAAAAATCTATATTCAGAAATTGTTTTAACAATAAATAGAAATACTGATAACAAATTCTGAAAGCGTCAAGAAAGTAATACAAAACTAAACAAAAAAAAGAAAACAACGAATATTTACAAATAAAAAGTGGTTAACTTGGGCTATGGCGATTGTTAGTTTCTATTAATAGAGTAATCAGGATTATAAAATTTATAACCTCGCCATTTCAGTTTTTTTATATTATAAGTGCAAAAATATTTTTTAATATTCATTTTAAAGTTTTTTAATTTACTTATTTGTTTAATATATTTTGGTAATTCATTCCACATATTTATAGCTGTGTTTAGAAATGAATTTTTCATTATTCGTTTCTTATACCTAATAGGTTGAATTATGTGTGTTCTTATATTTTGTTTATTGACTAATTTTGCAGCAAGAAAGTCATTTTTGTAGTATGGTAAAGTATTGTTAACTATTTTGAAGAACGTCGTTAAGACATTTATATGGATGTAACATTGCGGATGTAAAAATAATTTTGAAATTTTTCTATATTCATTATTCTTATTAAAGCTATGATTATTTACTGCTACTTTAATAGCCCAATTTAGTTGCACTTGGAATTTCCTGAGAAATTGTTGGTTTATATCTGTGTAGAGTACATTGGCATAGTTAAAATGACTTAATATTAGAGCATATATTAATTGAATTTTTGCTTTAGTTGGAAGTTTTTGAGAAATTAAGTTAATTGCTTTAATTGATATGGCCATTTTTCTAATAACATGATTTAGTTGCTCTTCAAAATTTAGATGTATGTCAAAAATTATTCCGAGGTACTTAAAAGACTCAACCTGTTTTATTTGAATGCCGTTGAAATTAAGTTTGTATCTTGAAGTATCAGTAGATTTAGTTTTTGATTTAACAATACAGAATTGAGTTTTTAGTGGATTTACTCTTAGTTTTATAGAGGGAAAATATTTAGCAAGAGAAGCACAGTTTGTTTCGAGAGTTTGAACCGCTTTTTCGGGAAATTTATTAGAATGAAATAATATTGTATCATCTGCATATTGTATAACGTCACATGTTACTTGCTCGGACAAATCATTTATGTAAATATTAAATAATAACGGACCCAAAATTGTACCCTGTGGAACCCCATTTTTAGTGCATACCCAATCTGAAAAAGATTCATTAATTTTAACTCTTTGCATGCGATTGTATAAGTAACTGGAGATAAGACCTATGCTGTCATTAGAAAAACCTAGAATTTTAATTTTTTGTAGTAAGATACTGCGGTCTATGGAATCGAAAGCTTTCGAGAGGTCTAAGCAAGCAATTGCTGAGTATTCATTATCATTTATTGTTGATCGCCATTTTTCTGTAGCTTGTATTAAAGCGTCGCTCGTAGAAATACCTTTACGAAAACCATATTGTGTTTTGGAGTAGAGATCATGTTTACAAAGATGTTCGTTAATTTGATTAAAAAGAATTCGTTCAAAAATTTTGCTGATTGGAGAAGTGATCGAAATGGGTCTATAATTTTCGCAATCTTCGGGATCATTTCTTTTAAATAATGGTGTTATATTTGCCAATTTTAATTCATCTGGAAAAAAGGAGTGTTTTATACAATTATTTAAAATGTAGCATATTGGTTCAGCTATTAAGTCACCTGAGAGTTTTAGGAACCACGTTGGTATTAGAGAGGGTCCACTGGATTTATTTTTTAAACATTGTATCGACTTTATGATTTCATATTTTGTTGCAAAACGAAAAGAGAAAGAGGTTGGAGTTCCTTTGGGTTTATTAAGGCAAAAAGGTACATTCATACCGTTGTAGTTTCCTAAATTTAGGAAAACTTCATTGAAAGCATTGCAGATTTCCTTCTTATTTGTAATGGATTTATCTTTATAGTATATTCTTTCTATTTCTTCGGTTCGCATGTTTTTTCTATTTAGCAAATTGTTAACAAATTCCCATTTATTTTTTTGGGAAGAAAGACTTTGATACTGAAAACGGGAAGAATTATTACTTGCTTTCCTTATAGCAATGTTACATAAATTTCGTTGCAGATTTATAAGCATTATGATTTTCCAGTGTTTGGAAATTTAAGTATTTTTTCCATTTCTGTTTCTTTATTTCGATTAAATCGAGGCATTTAGAATCAATCTATGGTTTTGAAACATTTCTGAGTTTTTTTGGTATTTTCGGATGAAAGAATATATTTTTCTGGGCAGCATATATCCAAATAGAGAAGTAAAGTTTTTGTAAAATGTGATAGCATTTCATTAGTTGTTAATGATGAATATATCGAACTCCAGTTTTCGATTTTTAAATACTGTCGAAGTTTTTCGACATTTTCTGTTGATTTTTCTCGTATTTTTATCCAAGATTTAGAGGGTTTACAAACTTTTAGAATATTCGAATAAGTAGCTATAAGGCAGTGATCTGAGTATGGAAATTCAAAACAAAANAGGTGTGGGAGAATCATTGCTTTCAATAAAGTGTTCTCGTCATTCTGATCATTAAGTGCAAGTGGTTCTAGACATTTCCTCATTGTTTCCACAAAGCGATTTCCTTGTTTGTTCTTGTATATTAGGTAGAATCTGGGTTTCCAGTGTACAATTGTTTTGTATATTGCCTGAATTGTGCACTCCTCCAAGGAAACTTGTTTGCCTGAAGAGATTCCATTAGTTTTCTGATGGGCAGCATATACATTATTATCCCTGCTTATCCTCTTTATAAAATTTCCATTTTCATTTAAGCCAATTATTTCTTGTTTCTTTTTTGTTTTCATGATTATTCTATTTCTTTGCTATCTTTTGTGATGTAAAAATTTTCAAATCATACGAGTTCCCACCAACAACATTTTTAATACAAATTCAGTCAGAGATAAGATAAGGGAAGATAAGATAATCTATATTCATTTGAATTTTTTACAATATATAACTGATATTTCAAATGAATAGCGTCATTAACTACTAAGTACAATTCAAAATGAATAACAAAAATGAAAAAGCAATGGCTACGGATAGTTTACTAATTTCGATTTATTGTATAGTCGTTATTATAAAATTTAAATCCTATCCATGATCTACCTA
Organism: Hofstenia miamia; assembly: GCA_900660155.1. Taxonomy (NCBI): domain Eukaryota; kingdom Metazoa; phylum Xenacoelomorpha; order Acoela; family Hofsteniidae; genus Hofstenia; species Hofstenia miamia. Next base: position 1,508,244 of record CABFPE010000120.1, on the reverse strand, counting down.
ATATAAACTTTTTATTGATAATTAATGATTTTAATTTTTTTTGAATGTTTTAAGGTTGTCTATTATTTTCATTACGTTTGGCAATATATTCCAGTTGTAAATTGCAGTATTAATAAAGGATTGACTCATGATATTTTTATTAAATTTAACATGTGAATAGTTTCTTCATTGTTTATTTTGCTTGAGACCATCTGTCGAGAATGAGAATATCTCGTCGTAGGGTGGAACTATGTTTATGAATTTGAAGAAATATATAATAATATTGTAAATAATTAATTCTTGTGGAAAAAGAATAGATTTTGAAATATATTCTCTTGTTTTAGAAGAGTTTTTGTTACAAAAATTTAATATCCATTTTGGTTGAACTTTGAAGCTTTTTTATCATTAGGCTGTGCACATTAGTATATAAAATATTGGCATAGTTTAAATTACTCATAACGAATGCATGAAACATTTGAATTACTACAATTGGGGGGTAACTGTTGGGAAACATGGGATATCTTTCTTATACCTATAACCATTTTTTTTAATAATAATAGTTATTTGCGACGTAAAATTAAGCTTTGAATCTATTGTTACTCCTAGATATTTAAACTTATTAACAGGTATAACAGATGAATTATTGAATTTTATTGAATAGTCAGAGATGTCGTTTTTTTCAAAAGGGTCGCATTATGCAAAATTCAGTTTTTTCGCGTTAGTACGCAATCTTTGCATGCTAAAATAATTGCTCAGTTTTATACAACTCGATTCAATAACTTTTACAGCTTTATCTAAGGATTTATTTCCACAGTAAATAGATGTATCATCGGCGTATTGTAATATTTCGCAGTCCGTAATTTCCTTCATGTCATTCACATAAATATTAAAAAACAGGGGACCTAGTATGGTTCCTTGAGGTACACCATTATTGACAGACAACCAATTTACAAAAGTATCATTTAATTTAACTTAGTGAAGTCTATTACTTAAGTGATTAGATATAAGGTGAGCACTGTTAAGAGAAAAACCAATATATTTTAATTTTCTTACTAATATATCATGTTTAATAAAATCGAATGCATTTGAGAGGTCAAGACAGGCAATCGCAACAAATTTATTAGTCCAATAGTTCTCTCCATTTTTCTATCGTTTGTATAAATGCGGCTGATGTTGAGCAATTTTATCTGAAACCAAATTGCGATTTGGACCATAGTTTATGATTATTTAAATGAAGTGTAAATTGTTCATGTAATAATCTTTCAAATATTTTACTGATTGCTGATGTAATAGATATAGGTCGATAGTTTTTGGGATACTTTGGTTTGTCTTTTTTGTAAATTGGAGTAATATGAGCCTGTTTCAAGAAATCGGGAAAAATATTCCATTTTGGGCCTTCATTAAAGATATAATTTAAAGGTTCGGCAATATATTTCGCATTGTTTTTTAGTAGCCATATTGGAATGAAGATGGTTGTTTATTAGATCTGCCTAAGTGCTTCAGAAGCCCAGAGTTTATAAATCAATTATTAAAATGTTGTGGTCGATAGTAAATGATATTTATTATCTTATGCAACTTGGGTTAACAAAAGATCAATAATTCATTGTATTTCTGAAATTCTATTAGCCTAATAAAAACATACAGATATCTAGTTTTTTGGTTACCAAGGCCATTGTCATCATTTTACTAATTATTCTCTCTATAAAATAGACAAAAATACTTAATAATCAAAATTTTAAATATCTGTAAATTTAATTTAAAAACTGAATCATTAGTGTTTAGAGTTGGTTGGAAGGATTTTATATAAATGCTCTCAATAATTTTTAAATTACTTCATCTTGGTGTCGGGTGTAAAATTTTGGTTTCAAATTATAGGCTGCATTTGATTAAATGATTAGAAATACTAGAAGTGATCTAATGTTCTTAATTCTATCACATAATTGTCTCTTAAGATAATTCGATAGTTAAAAAACATTGAAATACTTCAAAAAGCATACAAAATATTTCCTAAACAAAAACAATTTTGTTAAATCTATACAATAACTCGTCTGGGGATTGATACACTAGTGCTATATCGTTAGCCTTGAAGATTTGTTTATATTTGTTTTATTCAATTGCAAGCATTTATCTGAATAAAGTATCTCTTACCTCATTTTAAGTTTCCCAATTTTGTCCTCAACTTTTGAAAGAGATCAAAAAAATTAGTTTTTATAAAAATTCATAAAAGAACTACGAAGCATTTCAAAAGATAGTAAACATAATGATGAATTTAAATCAATAAAAACAACTGAATTTTTTTGCAAAAATGAATATTTATATCACGAAAATATAAATTATAAAGTTGAAAATTAAAAATATATACAGTAACTGATTTTTCTTATTTCAATAAAAATGACTCCTTGAAAAATAGAAATTTATATTATAAAATCTCCTCTAAGAGCACTGATTTATAGAGTGTAGCGGCGCTTTAGTTCTCCAATCCGTATTGTATCAATCAGGGGCTCGATTAAAACAACATTCTCTCCTGGTCGGGTGCATGAAGCTAAATATTGCTGGATGGCTTGATCCGAGATTCCAAGTCCATAGACAATATTGTAATTGTTAATCATTCGACCAGCTTCACCAAAAGATAGTACTCCTAAAAGTTTTAATAAAAAACAGGACCCTTGGAGCCATAAAAGGTCAAAAAAATAAAAATATGCATTAACACACACACTAAAAATCAAGGTAGAAATGATAATCCAACGTCAACAATTAAAAATGAGATTTCATATTACCGAAAGAATTATGTCTATATATGTAACAATTATTTCATAGATGCATTGAACATTGCATTTCATCACAGCACATATTTTATCAGAGAAAACTGAATAAATAGGAAACTAAATAACTTGAGAAACAATATAAAAAATTTTCGTGGCAAAGTATTTAAAGAATTCGCAATAAAAATATTAAATTTATACATGATGCACACCATAAATTGATAATATTTTCGGCTGAGCCAATAATCCAACCGTAGGAAATCAATGGTTCTAAGAGCTTGAAGCTGTTTTTTATTAATGTTTCTAAACCCAATTTTAAACTTGCTCATCCTGTCTCAAAGAAAGTCATTTAAAAACTAGGTATCTATTACTCAAATTTCACTATTCTCAGAATGCAACAAAGTATTGCATTATACAAATACAATAACGTTTGTAGAAAATTGATAGCCTGGAAATATGATTTTAGCAATTCCTGTACTGTTTTTGCATAAATTGATGCAACCCTTTACACTGTGAAATTCACATAGCAATCAGTTCTAAACAGTGAAAGTTTATATGAATAAAGAATTTCTTATCCTCTCATAGTTTAAAACAGCCTTGCATTTCACATTTTAAGTATATTAAAATGAATTTACCCGTCTTTTCAATATCTGCTCCACGCAAAGCTCTTATAAAAAACGCATAATTCGATTCCCACTTTTCGACTTCCTCCAACTTAGATGATGTCTAAAAAATTGGATTACAACCACATATTTGATTTATGCATGCAATTTGAAAAACCCATTTCATAAGGCAAAGTGAGAATGTTCATCATAAATATAAGTATTTTACTGAAAACAAAGACTTTTCTCTAAACAAGCTTTAAAATACGCTTAAACAACTTGCATTGTTTCTTTGATAATTTTCAGGAGTAATTTTCTAATGGTTGTCAGGATGTTTGATGCATAGACATTCAACTGAGGATTACGAATGACAATGAAGAGAAAGCCATTTGAACTTAAGTTCCAAAGCTGCTCTACGTTTTCCTACAAAATGTCATTGATCTGCTTTGGTCATCTCCAATGAAATACATCTATGATCCGTGCAATTCCTGAGAAAAAATGAAAGTATTGTTAGATGATAACTGCAACCAAAAATAACCATTTTGTATGTAAAGGCTATAAATTGAAATCAATGCAAAATAATAAATGTTTTCCATGCTTTATTTGCATTATAGGACTTTCTCTTGATTCCCATTTAGTAATATTTCTAACATTTTGTATCAATAATTAGAAATTAAGAAATTGATAAATTTGATACACAGCCTAATTAATATGCACATAGTTTGCATATTAAACATAGTACCGATAAATGGTAAGCCAAGATATTTCTGACATTTCAAATTATCTCCACACCAAATTTGGTGTTGATAGGATGTACCATTTGCGAGATATTAGGGAGGGGGCAAATCGGCCATCCTCTCAGGGATAACTACTACGAAAAATCCCAGGTAAAATAGCGTTAATAGCTCTTCTACTGCTTCGAGCAGTACAATTACACACTTGCTTATTGAAATTAGTTCAAAAACGCATTTATGGTTTTGCAACAGAAATATTTAATATTTTCGCATTGTTTACAGCACAAAATCACAAGGGCTGATAGACAATACTTTCAAATAATTACAGGTTTTTCTACAACTGTTTCATTTGATATCCAGAAGAGATGATTTAGTGAAATGTGGCATCTATGATAGCCACGTAAGCGATAAGCAGCAACCCGGGGAAAGTTTCTCAATTGAGATAATTTTGTAAATCAAAGCATTTTTTGAAGATTTCATAATGTGGACCACAGTAGTATTTAATAAATTTTTAAATAATACAAAACAGAAAATAGTCTCACTTAGAAAAAGTTCTATGAATACTTTTGTTAAATATTTTTTTTCAAATTTACTATGATATTCGTCTGTACATGATTTCGGCCAAGAACAACGAGAATTCCCTCAAAAACAAGAGAGCAGAAATCTTGCATGCATTCGATTAACCATTATCACACAAAGTCGAAAGTGCTTCTCTCAATTCACATTTGCTTCCTTTTACATTTCAATAGTACTATTGGAAAGGGACGGTTAATTATAGTTTAAGAAAAGTAACATTAATATAAATTCTATATGGTAGCAACCCTGAATGGAATGTGTGGAAAACAAGAAACCCCACTACGACGATTGCATCTAAAATACCATCAAAATGTAAAGATCGTAGTGGAAAGGATAAAAATACTAAGATGTCTAACATAGACAGAAATTGCAGAGAAATGCAAAAAATGTCTAATATAGCAAGAGTTACCTATTGTGATATTTTGAATTTTTTACATGGACATGCGGATTTCCAATACATTTTAGATATACTAGGCAGGACAAAAGTAGTTTTACATGTCTATGTGTAAAATGTAACATATATAGGTCCTACATGCATTAACTACTATATAAGTAAATGCAACTTACCTGCAGTGAAGGATTGACAGGGGGCTGCGATCCAATGTTAGGAAGCGGCGGTTGCATCATATTTATGGGCTTTGGTTGTTCTAAGTTAGTCTTATTAAGAGGCTGTGGTGTAGATGATGGGGTTGGTGATTTCTGACAACTAAAGGGCTGTGTCCGTTCTAAGAATTCGATAATTGCAACCCAGCTAAATCACAAGAATTGTTAGTAGCCAGTCAAAACAAATCAGAATATATATTATTTTTAGTGTGGTTTAAAAATTTAGAAATTAATCTCTTTAGAAAGGGGAAAAACATGATTTAAAGTACTTAATCTACAGTATGACTTGTAAAAAAAGTTTTTTTAAAGCAGTAATATTGTATACTGTTTGAATCATTCAGTAATTAATATTAAGCGAGCGGGAATTTCGTTTATGTTTGTAAAAAGCTACTAATGTAGAATACTGCATAAAAACTCTAAAACTAAATTACTTAGTCGATGTAACTTTTTACTAATCTTTGTTTATTAATAAATTAATATCTTTAACAATATAATTTTGAAAGCTGTATTATTTTATTCAATTAAAGTCCTTTGTTAAGGAATAGGCGAGAATCGTATTAAAATATTATTAGACAGTCATTCTGTTGCCAAATCTTGGATCAAAATAGTATAGGTTCTTTCGTAATTAGTTGGTTTTTTATCAAAATCACATTAACGACATAAAATCAGACAATATCATATAATGTAACCTGTCACATATGTTACAGCCCGGAGAGTAAGGCGAATTTGTAGTTTACGTAAAAATCAAAATATAAAATCTGCTGTAAGCTGTGAGTGCATTTGCCACATTGCACTTATCATATAATTATGAATTTCACTGTTGAAAGCATGTATTTTTTAACTGAAACACACAGAAGATGCAACGCGAAATGTACGGAAATGATCAAATGTTATCAACTGCGTCGCCAAGCAATTGTCCTTCTGTGCTCCGCATTCAACAGTTTGTTAAGGAAATTGATGATGGCACACGGGTTCGCAAGCAAGTGGGAAAGGAAGATGGATTAGTGAATTAAGGAGAAACAGTATACCACGGGTAAAAAATTTCTCTGAGTGAGTGAAATGTTAGGTTTGTCTGAAAGCATAATACATCGAATTCTTAAGGAAGATTTAGAGAAAACTTAGAAGGCCACTAGATGTGTTCCTCATCTGCTGACTGAGGCAAACGATATGATGAGACATTTTGAGGACATTATTAGAAATAATGGTAATTATGTTGTCTAATTGTATTGTTTTTAGTTGTTAATAAACCCGTTTTATAAGAAACGAAACTAATTACGAAACGAAACATATTTCTTTTATAAAAAGGCAATAATGAATAGTGAAAAAGATTGATATTCTAAAAGGCCAAAATTGTCCTTCCATACACCAACGATTTTATCAAATACCGGTTACATTAAAAACCATTGATCAGTTCTTTTGAATAAACGTTATTGCTTTTAATATTTGTAATTAATATTTAGTAATTAATCACAATTTTTTATGTTAATCACTTATTAGTCACAAACGGGTTTGAATCTTTAAAGGATTTTTAACAATAGCTAGCAATACTCGTGCTCAAAAATATCACCGAGAAACACTTTGCAGTGGTCTGCATATATTCATACGAACACGATATTTTTCCAAACCATAACTGTGCTTTTAAAACCAAAGAGTAGATTGAAAGAAATGCATGTCGAGGATACTACGTCTTCTGCAGTGATTCAATGCACTTCGAAACTATTTTTTGAGATTAAAATGAATATCGAAAGCAATTAGAACTTTTATCGATAAATTGCATACTTTAGCTTCCCCAAACTGCTTTGCCAGAAATGACATTTACGTGCAATAATTAAACAGTTAAAAATTAGAAATAGGTATATAAAGCATTCACAAAAATATATACAGTACATCTTGAAATACTCAAAATCTAGGAATAGACAAACAAGCAATGCATTTGAGAAAATATGATGACACTGCATATTTTACATCCACATGCACTGGAAAGACTAACCATGTATGTGTACCCGTTGACTTCAAATCACAACGATTGAGTAGAGCATCCAGCATCCAATCATCCAAATGAATGTGTTGCTCATTAAACAAACGCTTCACCTAAATCAGTTTTTGCTTTAGCCTGGAGAAAAATGTGTAGTAAAAATGTTTAATTGAAATGATATTTTATCATTTTAAGAAATTTGATATTAGTAAGCAAACGGGACAGAATTCATTAAAATATAGTACTCCAAGAGAATTTGGCCACATGCACAATTTTGGTACAATTTATATCCTACATTGTTAATAGGGCATAATTTTGCATTAAGTTCCAATATAGTAGTGTAAAATGGAATTATACACTACTTCCTATTAAATTAAATTAAATTTTATCACTTAAGTCTTAAAAATCTTAGTTTTGAGGGGCAATGGCAGTGAGCTATTTCTATCCAAATCATCTTTTCTGTGGTGCACCACACAAGTGAATTAGTATAATTCAGAATGCAAAGGAGGCTAATGAATAAAGGAGAACACTTTATAAGATTGTAGAACTTGATAGGGAAGCTGATAGCTTGCTTAAGAAAGCAGTGGATGACGTTGTAAACTGACTTGAATAATGGAGAGCATGGTACTACATGAACTACAGCTAAAGCAGCTTTGAACATGGTCAGTGGAATATTTACTTAAAGATGGTGCAATGTGATCATGTTTCAGGTTTTAAATTTAATTGAGGAGCTAGGATAAAATCATGAAGTGAAAGCCTGTTTGCTACCAACCCACAAATTATGAAGATGTCAAAACAGAAAGTTTCCCATGTTTGGCGTAGTAAACTAACACCAAAGCGATGCAAGTGATTGTCAGACTGAATGCCCCAAAAACTTAATGATAAAAAGAAAATTTATAGACGATATACCAAATATGAAAATCATGCATGATTGTAGATATATGACTTATTGACTTTAATCAGGTAATTATGTTCACAATAATCACTGTTTTTTAATACCAAGAAGCATTTTCATGAAAATTTAATAATGTGCCCAAACTTTCTTGGATTAAGCCAAACGAACCAAACACATTGCCAGACACTAATAATGCCAGGGCACTAATTGCAAAGGCCAAATTTTGTCAGCTAGTTTATAGTACGGCATGTATATTGTTTCAAGAAAATTTAGTTGAAAAACATACCATACCATGTGGTAAGTAGGTAGATTTATCGAAATCTGCATCATATAAAGATTTTTTAAGAGCTGAAAGATTGACGGTATGACCACTCTTTGATAAGTGGGAAACTAACATTAATAAAATTTCAGAATCTTCAATATCCTCTCTAAAAAAATATTCTTAGCAATTTCAACAATTTACATTTATAGACATCTGCAGTTGCTATTAACAACAATAACAACAATAAAAAGACTTTATCACCTTTACGGGGGTCAAAAAGAAATCAAATTAAAAATCAAAGTATCTTAACAAAACTATAAATATTAATAAGAACAGAAAGAGCATTTACAATACGTAAGAAAAGAACACAGATGATCGAAATTGAAGCGAGGAAGCAAAGAGGACAAGATTAAGGAGTAGAGAGAGGACTTAAATTTAGAAGAAGATAAGGAAAGTCTAAGTGATGAGCAGTAATCAGGTAGTTAGCAATAGGAATAATGCGAATGAAGAAAAGTTTGTGGAGTATAATGGTAGCATAGTTGAAATTTAAAATAGCAATAGGAATAATGCGAATGAAGAAAAGTTTGTGGAGTATAATGGTAGCATAGTTGAAATTTAAAATAGCAATAGGAATAATGCGAATGAAGAAAAGTTTGTGGAGTATAATGGTAGCATAGTTGAAATTTAAAATAGCAATAGGAATAATGCGAATGAAGAAAAGTTTGTGGAGTATAATGGTAGCATAGTTGAAATTTAAAATAGCAATAGGAATAATGCGAATGAAGAAAAGTTTGTGGAGTATAATGGTAGCATAGTTGAAATTTAAAATAGCAATAGGAATAATGCGAATGAAGAAAAGTTTGTGGAGTATAATGGTAGCATAGTTGAAATTTAAAATAGCAATAGGAATAATGCGAATGAAGAAAAGTTTGTGGAGTATAATGGTAGCATAGTTGAAATTTAAAATAGCAATAGGAATAATGCGAATGAAGAAAGAAGTTTCTGGAGTATAATGGGAGCATAGTTGAAATTTAAAATAAATTTATGCATTTAATATAACAGAACAATGACTTTAGTGTCTGATACTTGAATATAAAATCGCAACAACCTCAAAACATATCAACAATTTAAAGAAAAATACAAAGCAACAGATTTATATGTATATTTGAATACAATATTTTGTATTCCACAAGCAAATGTTAAATTACAATGGTTCATCCCCGTTTTTCCATCTACTTCATAATATATTTAGCTTGTATATGTGTTTTTGTTTATTAATAAACGGTCTCCCAATAATTACCTATTTGATAAATTACTTCTGGTTTCGATGATATATATTAATAATTGCATTTATCACTGTTGTAAAAATAGACGAGTCCAGATCGAAATCACAAACCAATTGGCACTTTATCTTGTGTTTTAATCAATCTTAATATTCAACCAATTCGATCCTTAGTATTATCATCATCTGTGAATGATCGATTGGATTCACTTGTTAACTAGGAAGCACACGTTCCCTTTTTTATGAATTGCTATCGCAATGCAGACGGATGTCACACGTTCCATAAAATGCATTGCGACTGCTATTCAGATCCATTTTTATGAATTCCGTACCCTGTCAATAGTAGCAGTTGCGATCGCAATCCATTTTTAATTGCTCTTTCATTCACATACATACTAAAACAACGTTTCATTCATTTTTATCACTAGGTTTTGCAACTGAACATTCCAATACATATTTTTAATTCCCATTTGTAAACATTGGTTTCAATAAATTTACCTTATACTATTTTTGTGATAGCAAAACCGCAGACACATACAGGAATCTTTTAAGTGTTGATTGTCCATTCCCTCCTTCCATATTGTCTGTAATCAAGAGTCTCATCTTGCTCTCATGGATTCTGAAGTGTGGTCAGATGGCCTCTTGATTCGATACTACCGTCTCTCTGATGCTGAGCGCAAATCTTTTGGCCTTCGTGCTCGCCATCGTGATGCTTCTGGTTGTGATTGACTACCTGCATCTCCTAGCTTGAAACTTACTCCTCATCACAACTCTGGTTTCTCTTTTTTGCTCGCAAATGCCCAGTCTTATCTCATTAAACCGTCGTCTTAGTTTTTACAATTTCTTCTCTCCTGTTGACTTCAATTTCATTACTTAAACCTGGCTTGATCCTTCTGTTTTTCCTAACTCCACACTTAAAGTTCTCTGTCATATGGATTGCTCTAGTGATCGTCATGACGGTGTTGTCATTGCCTCACGTCGTCCTAATCTTGACATCCACCCCCTCTCCTTTGACTCTTTTTCATTTGATTTCTGTTGTGGCTGTGCTGTTGTTCTCAGTGATCACATTGTTTCTCTTCTCTGTGTTTACAACCCTTCTTCCAACAGTCTTATGTGTATTCCCCTTGCTAATTTTTCATCCAAGCTTAAGTACTTTCATGATCAGTCTATCACTCTCTCTCTCGTTAACTTGGATTTCCCTCTCCTCCCCATCTCCTCATCTGTAGTGACTTCAACCTTCCTAATGTGTGTTGGAATGCACTTGATTTTAATGACTCTATGAATCCGCCGTTCTAGATCTTTTTGCTTCCTACTCTTTTGATCAACTTGTATTGTCTCCTACTTCCTGTTCCTCCCACCTTATTTGGTTTTGTGCTCTTTTCCAGATCATATTTTTGACACTTATGTGGTTCCTGTTCTGATTAAACTGTCTGATCACTCATTTGTTCACTTCAACCTGTCTGTCAATTCTATTACCCCATTTGCTTGTTTTGCTGCTCCTCAATATGCTCGATCTAACAGTGACTTTGTATCTTTAAATGCTGATCTCTCTTCTTGATTCCCTATTTTTAAAGACTCTTTCTCTGCTTATGACTGGTACACCTTCACCAAGTTATTTCATCCTTTCTTCGTCATCGTCGGAAAAGGCGTATTTCTCTCCCTTTCTATTTCTCATCCCTTACTGTACACTAACCCTAAACCCTAACCCTTTGAATAAACTAGAATCTTTCAAACACCGTTATGGTCCTTCTCATTCTTCGAAACTCTCTTCTCTCACAGAAGACATCATCAACTTCATGGAACTCGCCAAAATCTCTCTGCTGTTCAGCTTCTCATCTGGATCTCTTCAAGACGCTCATTCTTTCTTGCGTTCCCTGCATTCCAAACCTGACCCCCCAACTTGAATTGGAACCATCTTTTTGCTCATTTGGATCTGGGGAAAGCTGATCTTTCCAATGCCTTTTTGCCCCGAATTTCTCGGATCCTGTCTTTCTCTGTCCAGGGCTTCCTGCCACCTCCCCACTGATTCGCCTATGTGACATTGTCTTCAACTCCTATGACATTTCTCTCATAGTTAAGTCCTGCAAGTTTTCTGGTACTTGCTATCCTGACAGCGTCCCATCCTTTGTTATTCACGAACCTTCCTCAACTCTTTCCATCCATTAAAAACATCTTTTCTCCTACATCTGCTACTCTAAGCGTTTTCCGCATTGCTGGCAAACATATTGGATCTCTCCACTGTTAAAATCCAATCATCTTCTCTCCTCTCAAGTCGTTTCTAATCGTCCAATAGCTATTCTTTCTCATCTTTGAGCGCCTTGTCTTTCGTTATCTGTTCCCTTTCCTCTTTGCTGAGCCCTTCGCCAACTTTGCCTACTCTTACATCTGCTTCTACTTGATCTCCAGCGACTGTTCTCGCTGCCGTAAAATTTGACTTGTATTTATTTTTTTGCAGTGTCTGCCTTCGGCGGCTAAATAAAGTCATTCATTATTATAATTATTGTTAATCAATTCTTTTTTTCACAAATTTCCGGCTTTTGCACTTAGTAGTTCTCGCTATCCATTTTGCTTTTGACAGCCCTGACATACATACCTATATATATATATACATACATAAGTGTATCACCTTAAACTATAAAATACTTTCAAATTCTTTCGAGTTCTTATATGATTTTTAAAAGTGCCAATAAAATTAGAAAATATTTAGTTTGTTTTTTTAAGCATAACATTGGACCTGTTCCCCTAAAACATGATATTATTGAAGATTGCCCATCATAAATATATATATATATATATATATATACATATTTTTTTTCGCTATAATTTAAGTTGAGACACTTTAAGCTGTCAGAATACAATGCAATGTATAAATGGAATACATAATTAATTTGGAATTTGAAAACAAAGTTACCACACCGTGTGCTCTAATGGAAATCTTTAAAGAACCAAATGAATTTTTTCTAATTATAGTGACATTTTTTAATATTCCTGTAAGAACTTGAAAGAACTTGAAAAATCTTTAAAGTTTTATTTGGGAAAAGTTCCATGTATTAGTAATTTTGCACTACGCAAATTTCTAGCAACTGTTTGTGTTTGCCTTATGTTTATTTTATATGTATTAAAATTGAAAAAAGGTTTGACGATCCCACACATTTTGAAAGATTTAGTGTTCTAAGCGAAGGTTCTATGAATTATATTTATTGCTTGACGCCACACATTATATATTTAAAGAAGGTGTTGCTGTTGCTTTTATTGTAACAATGCTCATTTCTATGTTTATGATTAAAAAACGGATTTGTTTCTCTTCAAAATATTATAGGATTAAAGGCTGTAAATGATTAATTTTGTGGTTTGGGGCGCTTCTTTGATCAACATGAGAAAAATATTGTGCACGCTCAATTTCCATCCCTGCACGAATCGCTACTTCACAACAACACGGTGAGCACGCTACTGAGATAATTGTTATCGATCATCCCTGAAAACGCTTGCCTTCATAACAAAAATTGCAACCCCTGTTAAATTAAGTCCATAACAACTTGGAGCTTTCTGATTGGCTAACACATTGTTTTATAATTGACTAATTCATTTTCTAAAGCTTCCATAGCTTCATCACTCCAACTGAAGGACATAATCAACTTGTGTACGCGATTTCACAACAAAAAATGTTGTAGCGTGTTACCCGGTGAGCCCGTGATGAGTGGAGGGTTCGATAAACCCATTAGCTGTCACGGTGCTGTTATGAAGTCACCTGAGGGACGTTGTGAAGACGGCCCAATTTTGACCTGCCACACGATCCATTTTCTTGCATTGGTACCACTATTTTGCATCGCTATTCAGACAAAAAGGGATCGTGTGTCAACCCTCTGAATAGCAGTCGCAATGCATTTTATGGAAGGTGCATTGCGAAAGCAATTAATAAAAATGAAACGTGTGACACCTGCCTTAAATTAGTATTGTGGAGTGTATTTGTTAGGTTTTGTTAAATGTTCATAATTTGAAGTAGAAGGAACATTTAGGAATGAATCGTCATGAAAATGACATATGAGAACATTGAAACGCGTCGATAGTAAAGAAGTTTGTACTTTTAATTCAAACATTTAGTCTTAAAACATGTTTCGCAATATAATCATAGCTTCATCATTGATAAAATTGCGGAAATTTAAATATTGCTTTAGAAGAGATGAAAGATGTTGAAATAATGCAATTGTTTACTAAATAAAATTGATGTTGCATTCTTGTATAATAATTGCTTCGGCGATTTTGGTGATATTAGTCTTATTTATAATATTAACATTTTCTGTCTGGTTAATGGTAATAAAAATACATTTCAGATTTCACGTGGCCTTTAGGGTGTTCTTTCATCCCAGTTATAAATGTCGCTTTATCTCTCCAAACAAATTTTCACTTAATATATATATATATATATATAGCTTGATAGTTACCAGGCAATGCGGAATTGGAATACCTTGAGGTATGCCCGAAAGGATTGAGTTGCTGACAGTACCAATTTCTCTGAAAAATAGTAATTGACTTGAGAATTTTCATTTATGATTGAATTTTTTCATAAATTTTAAAAGAATCTTGGATAACATAATGAAGAACGATTCGGTGAATTTGGAATATTCTACACAGACAACACACAAGCAAAATTATCTTGGTTTCTTTTAAAAATAGAGAAAATCCACAACTGAGCATTTTGTAATTTATTACTATAATACGATGCAAAATGCAGGAATTTAGAAAGCGGTACAAAAGGAGTTAAAACGCATTACTATCATTACAAAAATTTACTTTGTTAGTTTTTTATTGGGATTGTTTGTGGATGACTCAAACTTAGTGGAATAACCGGGATAACGCGACTTTAAATCATTGACATCTTCATGACGAATTTTTTCATGTGCATCTTTTAAGATTATGTCGTTAGTTTCGTATAAGTCTGGTAGTGATGGATCTAGATTTTCAGCTGTGTGCTCCACTTGATCAGGTGGGGAAATCTGACGTGTTTCTTGGGACTAAATATAACGTCACAAGTAATCCAAGAGTGTATGAGGAATCGCAATGTACGCAATTTAACACTTGAACAGCGAGCACTCCTTGAGAATATATCTACATCTGATGTTTAAAATGCGGAAATTATTGAGTAGAAATTAAATTTCTACTAATAGCAAATTCAGTAAGATTATCAACGAAATTGGAAGTAAATATACCTGCTAGTATTAGTGTTGATGAATAATGAGCAAACAAAAGAGGCTTATAGGTCATTTTGACCTATCGTGGCGTTTCTAGTTTTAATTAAGGAATAAAGTATTTTTTCATTTATTCTGATTTTTCACACCTTGGGTTTTCATTTGAACATCAATTTTTACTTATTTTTGATTGGAAATAAATTTTTAATAATTTTAAAATCTGTGTAAAATCCAACAATATATTAAAATTTAGCCTGCAAGGTTTTCTTTTTGTAGGTTTTAAAAAAACTTCAGAAATATTGATGGGCTCATTTGAAAAAATCCTTATTTAGTCAGTAATGCAATGAGAAGTCATCAATATTTGGCCACAAGAATTAAAAAATTTTCAACTAATCAAAAAAATCTATAATCCATTTTATACTCACAATGAAAAAAATTACTATCCTGTGAACATTCAAAATTATATCTTGAATATTCACAAAAATATTTTGCTATTAATAGTATTAAAAAATCAATTAGATATAAAATACTATTTATTGTGCAAATAGTAATATTTTTAATACCTGATAATCTCTGTAATCTGTTACCCCCGACTGCGCAAGTGTGTAAATCTTGTCTAGATATACTAACAGCTTGCTATAGTTAACGAATTCAGGTTCTCCCATGTAGGTGAATCTATCAAATAGTTGATCCATTATTCGAGCTGTCAATGGAACTTTATTTCTGACAAATATCTTTGAAAGATGAATTCTCTCCATTTTGTCTGAAAATTTTGAATCAAATTCTGAGGTAATTTGTCTATATAATGCCCTTAAATTGCTGCGATCATACCCATCAAGCATTCTTTTAATCTAAAACAAATCTTAATGCTTCTAAGTTAAAAATTCACTAAATATTGCATCATAGAAACGTAAACACGGCTTTTAATTATAATTGCAAACTAATTTAATACGCGAATAGTCAACATTGATATTGCAACATTTTACTTTCAGAATAGCGCGGTTCAGTGGCGAAAATTCGTTTTACTCCCACTGATGCGGATACTCATAGAAAATATTGCTTAGAGCATTTTTCTTAATAGTTTTAGTATTTAAATTTTACATTTCTTCGCATATTTAGAAAGCATAAATTTTCCATTGGTTTATGTTCCCTTAACTGCTACTCGGGCTTATTGTGGTATTAACTTATTGAACTTCTTTATTTTAACGCGTGTACATTTCAGTTACGCAAGTAATGGGATGTTGATTATGACAATTTCAGACGAAAGCTTAGTTTCGACTGAACTCCGCTTTAAGAATGCCGGTTTAAAAGCAAGAATACGGTTGAAATATTAATTTTTCAAGAGATCAATTATTTGTGCTGCATCCAGTGATGTACATAATTGAAAAGCTACGTGCTAAACAACATCTTTTGTTTGTTGATATTTAAGGCGAAGTAGAAAAACATGCTTGGGGCGTCTATATGAATGTAATCATGAAATATAGAAGCAGAAAAACAATATTTAATGATGCATGAAAAATGAGGTAGAGCAATAAATAATTTATTCACACAAAAGGATGGTGCTATAAACACTGCTTATAATCTTGCTAAATCCTAAAAAAAACTGTAGCGGTTTCACTGGAGATTGAATACATAAATTAAGTTTTCATACAGATTTTATAAACACATATTGGAGGATAAATATGTTCAGATGTACCTGAATAGCTCCACCGAAATCTCTTTCATCATTAATTTCTTGTGGATCATAAGTCACACCGTCCATATATTGGCCATCTTTACGTTCTGTTTCGCGTCTAGTAACAACGCCATTTTGCTGATGTTTAATGGGCGGTAATGGACTTTGTCTTTTCCAGCGTAAAGGATATTCATTATCAGGGTGTTTTATGTTTGAAACATTATCCATCCACGGTTGATTATTTCCGATTCTATCATCATAGGTACGCTGCCTTTGGCTAAATATGTAAAAACATAAATTACATATTCGCCCAAATTTTTAATCTTATTAATTTAATAAAAGACATCACAATTTCAAATTCGGTGCCATGTGAAAAATATTCTAGCTAAATATGGATAACGTTCTTCAATTCAAGAATATAATAATGTTATGTCATAGTTCGAAAATGAGATATTAACATTTGCAAATTACTACATATCCGTATACATAAGCAATGCATATATTTCTGTTCTTAGCTAATTGATATTGAGAGGGCATCAAAATATCTTTATGCAGATGTAATTTCTGCATGCCTATTAATGCCTGGAAAAATTAACAGAGCTTAGGTGAGGCTTCAACATCATAATCTAATTACTGAAAGTATGATGACATCATTATTGAATAGCAATTACATTTCATACAAATATTCAACGTGCATTCAAAGTACACTGTCATAATAATATGTTGAATTTTTAGAGCAATTTTTACATCAAATTTGTAGTGCATTTATAACAGTATAACAATAAAAAATAACAAAATTTTCTCAAAAATCGGAATATGTGTCTACTCATTTATTTAAATCCACTTTGTTAATTATTTTGAAGAATCAACAACCCCCAAAAACAAAAATCTTGCTAAAATCAATGAAATTTTGAAATTAAAAATGTGCTGGGTTTTGAGAAGTCATAGGAACATTTGGATTTTCGGAGTGAGTGAATTCCCTGCATAGATTAGAATTTCAATACTACATAATGTTGTCCATTCTTAGTGAGCATGTTAATATCAATTATGATTTCAAGATAAATGAAAATGTATCTTAGAGTAAAGATATTGAAAATAAAATAATTTGAGAAACATCAAAAAATTTCTATTAAATAACAGTACAAAATATTTTATTGAAAATCTATCTAACAATGTAATTAAAAATTCTAAGAACATTTAGAGAAATATATACATTTTCAATTTGATTATTATTAAACTAATCCTTAAAGAATGCTGACAGATTTGTACATAATTTCTAAGAATAGAAGAACACAGCTTTCATCTACCTTTTAAGTTAAATACCCAAAGCAATAAGATAAAATGTAAATAAATCTGAGGGTGATAACTCAAATGATTTCATCAGTAGTGAGTGAAACATGCACGACTTTGAACTATTAACAAAATTGTTCAACAATCTTAAGTATCACAGACTTATTTATAAAGAATTTATGTTATATTGTAACTGTGATCTAAAGAATTCATTCATAATTGAAATCAAAGTACATTATTCTAAATCATTTGGATTTGAAGTTGTCATGATGAGTCATATAATACGCGATAAGCCTGGCTCTATGATCACAGTGTTTCTAATTCAAATCATAGTAGGTAGAATTCTTGTAGTAAAATGCTGGGCAATCGAGTTAGGTTTCAGAAGGTAATTGACTTTCAATAAAAGCAGTATAGTGAAATCATCAAAATTATATTTCATATGTTACTCCACTATTTAAGCGCCTGTATCCATAGAATTATTACTGAAGATTATATATATATATATATATATATATACAGTTGGACTCCAAATCACTTCCTATGATGGAAGGGTTTATTTCTCAGCCCAATCCACTGCAAAACTAAATATCGTTCAATTTATGAATGGTAATGTTATTTAACAGAGGCATACTTGTCCAAGTTTTGCAAAAAAGTTTTAGTGTTGTTAGTATGAAGAACGTACGTAAACTAAGTTAAAAATATATTTGATAGGCTAAGAATGAATTTTATTGCATTCCGTCATTTCCAGCTGTTAAAACCAATATTTAATATATTTAAAAAAATCCCCACATTGTTGATTTGATGTGTCATCAAATTTCTGAGTGTTCCCAATTGGTTGTGCTGATATGAGGAATCTTTGTTTAATATCATTATCCAATCCAAAGTTAGATAGGGAAGAAATTCTCTCTCTAGGCATGGGAAGCTCAAAAAACCCAGGCGGAATAGAGCTAACATAATCATTATTAGAATCAATAAAACTTGTGGCTATTGTAAAAAAACTGATGTTGTCAGTGGATTCCACCCGTATTCATTTAACTTTCTCCTGAAGTATAAAATTAAAAAACTGCTTTCCCAAATGTCTTAATTCAAATAGGTAATACAAATCAAAAAAAGTTTGTTAAATGAAATTCTTCAATTGGGGTGACAAAAATGGCTGAAATTTTCTTAAAACCAGTTTAATCGATAAAAGGAGTTATAGTGCTGCTGAAATTCTTAAACAAAGTCGAATTTCACTTCCTCATTATTAAAGAAAACCCATATTTCGACTAAAAGTGCTTATTGAACAAAGAAAATTAAAATTTGAATTCTGTCATCACTTGAATTCCAAATAAATTGCTATCGCATTAGGATTATTGACATGAAAATGCAAACATACGTTGACATCATTGTCGAATTTTGAGCAGAATTAACATTGTAGTCCTGCAGAGTTTGTATTACGATTGGTAAACTAAAATCTTATATCGTTTGAAAAAAAGAGCTAAGGTCCATTTAAGAATGCCTCAAATCCATGTTTATAAAGTACATATTAAAGGAAAATCTTTCCGCAACTAAAGATATTCACACAAAAATGCAGAAATTGCGCAACTTTTCTGAACCCGCTGAGATTGCAAGAACTAAAAGCATTTTGCTTAAATCTTGCCTCGCCATTCGAGAAAAACAGCTTAGTACTTTGATTCCTAAGTGGTAACTCAATTTTTTAGTAATACGGTGAGCTTCTCAGTTTAGGAAATAGAATTGAGAAGGAGGTGGACGAATTTCCTTAGTTTTACAATAGATGAAACAAAGATATTGTATACTGGCAATCATAATGTAGAATTTGGGTATATCTGGAGCATAACAATAAAAATTTTATACAGCTGATTTGTGAGATTGCCACACTCTATACGAGATTTGGCACAACTTATAAATGAGAACAGTAATTTCAAAAAATAACTCTTACAAGTAAGTTAATTTCAGAAAGTCGATCTTGCCAATAGCCTTAAGTAAAATGAAAATTGCAGAAAATTTCCATATTCTACTTTCTCTGATGACGAATTCGTCAAATCTCAAGTTAAGTTTGTGAGTACACTTTCGAGGAGTGATAGCAAACATATTTTGAGTTGACGACAACAAATATTTCTGAGTAACGAGATAAAAAGTTGTTGTTTTTCAACTTTGCTTTGCAGACTCACAACGTGAGTAAAATAAATTGATTAAGAATGTACAATTATATTAAGTGAAAGAATTTTAAATATTACTTCACAATAAAAAAATTATTTGATTTACGAAAGCTTTCTATTTGAAGAAAGATGAACATATCTTGCGTATGGCTGCACAATTTGATATAACTGCTTTAACAGCATGATAGATCTCAAATATTTATCTCAAGACAAAATTTACCTTGGCAAACTCATTATATGTAGCTTGGTTGTAATCTTGAGATTTGGTCCTGATAAAAAATTATCAACCGCATTGGGATTAAGGTTTCTTGGGGCATATGATGCCTAGTCTCCTTTTGCAGAACCAGCCAAATTTTATACCTAATCCAGAATACAAAAAGAGTTCCATTGCTTCAGTGAAGCTGTGGTGTGCAATTAAATGTATAGCACATTATTAGACGAAACATATTGTTTGCATTATGAAACGACGAAAAATTTTTGGGACACGTTGAACGTGATGTTGTGCTAACAAATTTCAAGTAAACAAATATATATTCAAATAGTGACTCGCCAATTTGTAAACCTGAGCTGCTACGCAAAATTCACATTAATTAAATGAATATTGCTCACAAAAAAGGGCTATTGAATTAGCAATAATTCTGAAATTATGTAGGAAAATGTTGAAATGGAAATATAATTTCATTCATTACAGCAATGAGATACAATACAAAAAAAAACTTTGCGTGAATGAATAGACAATGCTTCATCATGAGAATTCGGAAACATTCAATCATTTAATTATAGTTTGAAATAAATTAAATGAAAGTGTAAGAAATAGATACATAATAACTAACAAAGGAATATATTTTCTAATACTATTAATTGCTACGGAAGGAAAAGAATTTGTAATTGAAATACAAATTCATAAATTTTAGACTTCGTAATAATGTGCAAATATTCGCATTACATGCCTGCACGATACACGCAACATAAAAAGGACTAATCTAACCATTTTTATATACTTTTTTATCTCATCAAGCAATATATATATATATATATATATATATATTAATTCAGTTAGTTCATAAATCCTATCCTATAACATAACCAAAATCTTATTATATTAGGTTCTCAAAAAACCTTGAGTATGACGGAACGTAGTGAAGATTTCCAGCTTTAACTATTGCTTTATGCTTAGGCTGAATATCATTCCCGTAAGGAGCAGTGGCAGCCATTTTTAAAATGTTACTAGGATAGAAAATTAAACGAAGTTAATTAATTGCATTACGAAATAAAGTTTGTAAGTTGAATTCCGGGTAAAGTGTTTATATTTTGAGGTCGAGTTTTTTAAGGTTGCCTATAACTATTAATAGAAAGATATCTACGGAAATGTGTCGCAACACAAAAATTTAAAAAATGACGAAAAATCAAATGACGTTTTTATACTGACGTAATAAACACAAATTTGTAAACTGCTATTTCCTTGGAAAAAATTGAGTTTATTAAATTGCAGTTTATGATTATGAGAGTTTATCATAGCAATGAAAAATTTAAGCAGAAATGCATATTATTGAGAGCAAAATTAAATTAACAAATTTTATTTTTACATGTTGATTTTGATTTAAGCTTTGTTGTACAGAAGAAAGAGTGGTTACCCGTCATTCTAAGGTTGTTTGGCCCCAATACCGCTTACTACAGACCTGGCAGAAATAAACTGTTGCTCTTGACCTTGCGGGCTTCCCAGACAGAGGAAAAGGTAACAATCAGGGGTGTTTTCTTTGTTCATCAAATTTACCACGTCGGTAGCAGTCAGCGATATTGGTATCAGGAACACCAAGATCTGTTAGCACCTTTTCAATAGTTTCCTTGTCCTTAAACTTCCTATCGTTTGAAAAATTTTCACCGTTTTCAGAGATGCCAACTATCTTGATTTGTGTTTCATAGGAAGGTTGGGAGTAGCTGTTGTTTGCTTTGTGTATGTTGGTATTTTTGGAAGGTCCGTTCTTGATCACAGATTTGATTTCAGCAACTGCTTGGCTAACTTTTGAGAGTTCAGCAGTTATGGATAGTCGTTCTTTTCGAGCCTTGAAAAAGGGTTGGCAAAACCAAGCCGTCGTTTCTAGCTCCGTAAATGCAGAGTATTGGGCTTCAGTATATTGGGTAATCAATTAAAAGTACATTTTATAAAACATACACTGCAGAAACATTCAAATTGGTTCGTTTTCGATAATAAATTTTAAATATAAGCATTACTCGGGACCATTGTTGGCCCTGCAAACCCTATTTGAGGGAGTTCTGGATGACAAGAGACTTAAATGTGACTGAGTAGAACAGTGTCGTGAAAAAATAGTTCAATGAGTTTTATGGGCGTGTGCGTACTAGCATGAAATTTGGTGGCCTGTAGTGCTTTATATTATAGAATTCATTTAAGATAAGACAAGGCCTTCTTAAATACACGGCCCGGTTATCTGCAGTAAAGCCAATTAATTTGGGGGCCGATCTATTAACACTACCGAAAGTCATGCTAGACAAAATAGCAATACAATGTTATGATAGTATAACTTAAAAGGTATAACAGGGTCAGACTTAATAATAATAATAATAATCAATGACTTTATTTAGCCGCTGAAGGCATACACAAACAGAAAATAAAAACAAGTCAAGTTTTACGGCAGCGAGGACAGTCACAGGAGATGAAATAGGAGCAAATGGAAGAGTAGGCGAAGTCGGAGAAGGGCTCAGCAAAGAGGAAAGCCATCAAAGATTTCTTGAAGCTCGGTGGTGGGGAAAAGAAATCAATCGCTGTTGGAGGGTTGCGAGTCAAGATGTAATTAGCAGCAGTACAAGCACGATTGAAAAACGAGTGAAGGGTGTGATGTTTCTTTGTACGACGAATGGAGAAGGTGACAACATCATCAGAGCGAGTGCAGCAGGAATTGGAGAACTTAATGAAATCAAAAGGATCAAGATCCAATTTGCGAGTCAGTAGTCGATTGAACAGAAGGAGATCACAGGCATGGAAGTAGAGTGACAGCGGGAGAGTGGAGAATTTCAGCAGAGCGTCTTTATAGTCCAAAGAGGAAATCCATTTGAAAGCGCGTTTCTGGAAACGTTCCATGGAGTGGAACAAAGCACGAGAAGGCCACCAACAAGGAGACGCGTAGAGAAGAATGGCGCGAGGAATGGACTTGAACAAAGAGAGTTTCACAGCGGACGAGGTATTAAAAGGAACATTACGGAAAAGGGCAAATAGCGAGGAATTAGCTTTGCGGAGACGCAAAGACACATGTCCAGTCCAATTTAAGTTTGCAGCAAGTTGAACTCCAAGATGAGTGTGATGAGGCGC
>CABFPE010000120.1:1459448-1473198 GCA_900660155.1 Hofstenia miamia | reverse complement strand
TAATTTAGTATTGGCCAAAAAAACATTACCTACTAGAATGAAATAATCGAGCAGAACACTAATTGACTACATTATACTAGCTGAGAACAACAATCTATATTATGATTATACTACTTCTGAAAGCCCATTCTCTGACCACTGTTTTACATCTATCAAATTTCAAAGGTCTCATTCAGCCCTAAAAAATAACATGAAATGGATTAAAACTCGTGAAAAATGTATTGAAAATATTAATAATTTTAAATTATTCCTCTCATCAGAAAATTGGCTTCCTGTATATTCTGCATCAAATTCGAATGAAATGCTAGAAAACTTTTTAAAAATTTTTTAATTTTATCTTAACAGATTTTGCCCTGAAAACAAAATAATGGTTAAATCCAGTCAAACTCCAAAGCAACAATAATTTTTCGAATAAACCTTGGATAACTGACCCTTGCAAAGCATTGATTCGCGAAAAGAACAAAACAAATAAACATTTTATGATTTCCACAACCAGCAATAATTTCCCGCATATAAAAAGGCTAGAAATGCATCGAATATTGAATCTCTTAAGGCATTCAGCGAATACATTAAGAATGAATGTGCGCGCCTTCCAAGTGAATTTTCAAAATGGAAGCAAATAAAAGAAATCACAAATTATAAGCAATCAAAATCAAACTCGATTGATGTGATAAAAGATCAGAAAGGAAACAATCTTTCTGACAATTTCGAAACATCAAATGAATTAAATAAGACTTTTGTTAATCTAGCAAAATATAATGGTCTCCTCGTTAAATACGAAGACGTTCACGCAAAATTTTTACACCCGAATTTTCCTTCCACTTCTTAACTAGTTATGAAATTATTAAGTCAATCAATAAGCTTAAGACCAACAAATCAAGCGGTCCCTCAAGCATTCCCTCACGGGCCCTTAAAATTATTGCAGACATCATTGCAAATCCATAAAATTTAATTACTTCCCGGATAATTTAAAACTTGCTCACATTACTCCTATTTTTAAGAAAAACGATCCATCAATTGCCACTAATTATCGGCCAGCCTCAATTACTTCTCCAATAAGCGAAATATTCTAAGGATTATTACATAATCAGATAACTGAACATTTAAATAAGTATAATTTATTATCAAACACGCAATTTGGATTTCGCAACTATTGCACTATTAAATGCTACTGAAACTTGGAGAGCATCACTTGATTCTAATAAATTTGTAGCTATAGCTTGGTTTGATCTTTCAAAAGACTTTGATTCGATTAATCATAACATTCTAATTGAAAAACTATCTTACTTAGGGTTTTCTAGTAGTAGTAAGCAATTGATAACTAGTTATCTTAATCAAAGATTCCAAAGAGTTAAATTAAATCATAATTTTTCAGAATGGTTACTGGTGTACAATGGGGTGCCTCAAGGTACTATTCTAGGTCCTCTTCTTTTTAGTATTTATGTAAATGACAGGCATTCTATAACTAATTGTAACTTAATCCAATATGCCGATGAAACTTGCATTTTCAGCGATAATTCTTCAATGCACCTATCAGCGGAATCTATAGAATTGAATTGTAACAAATTGTCAAAATACTTTTGCATGCACAAGTTGAATATTAATGAAGCTAAAACAGAATTTTGTATTTTGCAGCCGAATAAAAGCAATTACGATGTTTCTGCAGTGACTTTAAATGTAAATAATATTAATGTTCCTATTGTGGACACTTTTAAGTACCTAGGAGTAACTATTGTCTCAAAGCTAAAATTCAACTCTCACATCAATTTAATAGTTAGAAAATTACTATAGGTATAAGTATGACAACCCAGATAACAATTTTGGTTGTTTTTACGTTGTTTATAGTTGTTTCATACTTTTGGTTGTTGCAGCAACCACTAACATCATAACAACAACTTTAGTAATAAATAATCCGTGAGCAGATGCTTGCAAATTTAACTCACTTTGTTATTTTATTACTAGATCCTTTTATATAAAAAAGGATTTGCAAAACCTTTTTTGACATTTTTAATTTGTGAAAAATTATAATATACCAGATAAGTGAATTTTCAAAATAATTTATTCATGAATATTTGGACACCTTGACATTGAATGTTAAATATCATAAGTTACAATTGAGCTGAAGGGATTTTTCACGACTTAAGAAAGTACTATTTCAAAATTGTGCTTAATTTTAGATTTTTAAATTTTTGTTAAATTTGGCAGATTTTTATGCTCATTGTTATCATTTATATACAAGACATTCATTTAAATCTTTAACAAATGTTTGTATTAAATATGCTTAACAGTATCTCAAAGATAGTGGTCTGCCCTTTGTTGGGCTTGTGTTTGTTTAAACAGCAGTGTTTGAACTGCTTAGTAATATAAAATATTATTTTGCATACAAAAGAAATGCTAAAACAAGCATGTGACAACATAAAACAACGTTGTTACGACCTCAAAATATTGCGGTTTCATGAATAAAGAACAACCAAAAAGCAACCAAATGTGACGTTGTTGAAGCAAGTTGTTTCGACCAATGAAATGGTACCATTTCGACGTTGAAACAACGTTGTTTTTGACACATAAAACAACCACATAACAACCCAAAACAACGTTGTTTAGACCTTAAATTGTTATCTGGGAATAGTAGTTAGGCAATTATCACCTTGCGCAATAATTCAATTCTTCCATGCTTTCATCATGAGTCACCTTAATTACTCAAACATTTTATTTACTGACCTAACCGAAGTGCTTTAGAAAAACTTGATATTCAATTAAAATGGGCATTAAATATCACAACGAAAAACTCATCGAAAACCAAACAGTACATTTCTAGGTCAATTCATTTTTCAAAACAACTGCTTATATTGAATACCCTTCTGACATTCTTCAAGCTAATCAGAAACCTACCACCTAATAATACCATTAAAATACCACGATCCGGGATTTACTCATAAACAGAATTCAAGATCAAAGCTGATTACATGTGTTAAGTATAGGAAAAACATTTTCAGGAAATCCTTCATTAATGTCACTATTCAAAACTGGAATTCACTCCCTAAAGAAATTAAAAATATTGAAAAATTGAAATCTTTTAAAAAGTATTTAAAAATCTTCTTTAAGCAAAAATATATTTCTGGAAAATCATTGCTAGGATACAAATTTTATAACAATGACTATACTATAACTCGTTATTAAAATAGTACTATAGTAATTTATCCATAGCCTGCAAGATTTCTTTTGTAATTTATTTGAATTGTATATATGTGCTTTTGTGAATTTAATGACGCTATTCAGATAAATTATCAGTTATTTAATTGTTAACATTTATCTGAATAAAGATTCTCTTATCTTATCTTATCTTATTATCCTAGCTTATTGAGGGTTTCAAGTCAATGCATGGATTTACAAATGCTACAAAATGCTCCTGCTGTTATACCCTATCCTAGAATAAGTTAAAAGTAAAACAGGAGATCATGTTGGCAAAGAGTGGCCACACTCAGCTGACCCAATACAGAAAACCTTTAAGAAGAGTCGCATACGACTAGAGGCCTAATTGATTAAGAATAAAGAATACTCTAACTATTGGGTGCAAGTAGTGGCTTTCACTGCTGCTTCATTGATTTCAGAAAAGCATTTGATAAACTTGATCAAGATGCAGCTGCACAATTTTACTCAACTTTTATAGATTCACCGTATGTTTGCAAATGGCTCTACAACTGGGAGGGGTCAAAGGTCAGATTGTGCTGTCATGGAACTCATCTCTACTACTTAGAGGCAACTTTGTGCAATTGGCACAAAACTACATAGCATTGAAAAAAAATTGTGAATGTTATTTCCAACCAAAGGGAAGAATCAGGCCCAACCCTAACATTGAATGAATATCATAAGAAAGGACGAGAGGATGGGACAACCTCATCCATCATTACATCTCTCAATGCATGAACATCAACATGTTGGATATTATGGACTAACATTATTTCTCATTGTGCACTTTACACTAACTTGTTTGTCAACTGTTTTTATTAGTTTGAAATAGATTCTTTGCACTAGAAAGAAATTTTTCTTTTTATGAAATGAACTTGTTGAACACATTAGATATATATATTTCAATGTACAAAAATGATTTCTAAATGATTTACAAAATATATAGGGAATATTTGATAAAACAAACGGCTGACGTATAATTTTAAAATTGTGTAAAAAATTCCAGAAATTGAAACTAAAATACATAATTGAATTTTAATCTCAAATTAAAGCAGAATCCAAAATACAAATATAAAACAATATTATTTCTGGCATATATTAACTAGACTAACCGTTTCAAAGTGTGCACCTTTTTTTATTTGTATTTTCCACTGTTATTGGAAACATTCTTATTTTAAATTTAAATAAATCATTATGACGCTATTCTGTTAAATCAAAAGTGCTTGATCTACTAGAATATAAAATGCCATATGTTAATTAGTTATCTTTATAATTAGGAAATTGATCCAAATTCAATACGTAAACAAGTGAAATTGCAACCGTAAACAACACAGTTAAAAATGGCGTTTACGTTAACATGACCGCAAACCAAACCATTGACTTGCACTCCGAAAAAATTCGCGAATGAATGTCTAGGGTGTTTTTTATACATAGGTTTACAGTATATTTAATGTATTGTATGACGTAATGTTGCAGTTGATAATTATAAATAGCTTTGCCATTTTTCAGTTCTGCACATTTGTTCAAATAGACCTACGTAAAAGAACATATTATGAATAATTAATCATTTATATTTACATTTGTGAGCAATATATAGTCTCTAGAATGCGATTAAATAGTTATGAATAAAAATTCGATAAATAATAAATTTACAAACAATTTAAATAATCAAAATAAACTGAAATAAATGGAGAGTTTGATGACATTTGGAATTTAATTAAGTTTCTACTTCGTATTAAAAATTCATTCTGCGATCTTGGTACATTCGTTATTATATTAATCATATTTTTAGTGGGCTTTTTGTATACATCGTTTATTTACTTGTTTTCCTGAATAATGGCCCAAATCGATTTGAAATTTGGAAGGTATTTTCTCATAACGTCAGCATTTCTCAACACTAGTTCAGCAAAAGATACAATTTATTATAAGATTGTACAAATAGAATGAACAATGTTTAGTTCAAAATTCAAGGAAAAAACGCACACTTAAAAACATGATCTGATAAGGGTTAATTCAGCGATACTAGGTGAAATCTTTCAGGGGTCAATATTTTTCAAGTGAAACCTAGGGTACCAATTTTTATTCGATGTCATTGTTAATATTTTATGATAATAATCCGAGTATTATTTTTTAAAAAAATTTCCAACAACTGATATAACTGGGCCTGACCCGGCCTGTGGGCCACGACGGCATCACTGACTTGAATCTTTTCCAAATTACAGATTAGCTTATAATAATTCTGCTATGACGTTTGAAAAATATTTCCACTATCATATATGTATTTCAACAAAATAGACATTTTCAAAATATAAACTTTCATTAAAATAAAATTGTAAAAATTTCATAAATTTCTGAGAAGTCGCCTGGAATGCGAAGTTCGCATTTGAGCAAGAGCAGTGTCCAACTGTTGAGAGATATGACGAAGTGTTACTGCATCAGTTTTAAGCATATTCACTTTCGTCGAACCGTTTTCATCAACAGTCAATAGCTTCATTAGTAGATTTGGTTCAAGAGTGTCACCACATGCTCTACCTGCAATCTAAAATATATTGATAAGATATTAACTAAACAGTCTCAAGCAAAATTACAAGATGCCCTAAACAGATATTTTAATACCAATTGAACCAAACCTATTACATCAAACATATAAAAATTTTCCAAAAAGTTTTCCCACATTGGTTTTGATAATACTTTCAGTTAGATGGAGGTCATTGTTCATGCTGTACTCCCCAAATAATTCTTAAATTTGGTACGTAGTCTTAAACAATCGAATATCGAAGTTAGAAAATTTTAACAACTTCGAACGCCGCCTTCGACTTCGAAGAAAAACATCAGAAAGCAAAGAAGGTCGAAGGCATAAAAATACATATCTACATATAAAAAATTATTGTTGCTAAATTAACCTATTTTGATATATTTTCTAATTTAAGCAGGGCTTAAAAACAATTTGTATAAACACTTTTATTTTGATTCTTTCAATAGTTTGGACATGTATTGATATTCTGTGTATAAAGTAGAAGAAAGATGTATACTTGAAACAATTTTGAAAGCATTAAGAAATACGAAGCAAAGTAATATAAAACAGAGAATATTTACAAATAAAAATAATAATCAACATGGGCTATGGCAATATTAGTTTCTATTAAGAGCAATCAGGATTGCAAAAAATTATATCTTTGCCATTTCAGTTTTCTAATAGTATACGTGCAAAAGTATTTATTATCAATTTTACAGAAAGTTATTATACTACTTATTTGTTTGCAGTATTTTTGTAATTCATTACATATATTTATAGCTGTGTATAGAAATGAATTTTTCATCATTCGTTTCATATACCTTATTGGTTCAATTATATATGTTCTTTGATCTATTTATAGATACATTTTGCAGCACGAAAGTCATTTTTGTTAAATGGGAAAGTATTATTAATTACCGATATTTTGAATGTAGAAATAAATTTGAGATTTTTCTGTATTCATTATTCTTATTAAAGCTGCCAGTATTTACTGCTACTTTGATAGCCCTATTTATTATACCAGGACTTTTTTTGAGAAATTTGTAGTTTATATTTTATTGTTATTAATTAGGTTTCATGGCTCCGACTGGACGTCGCACTGGGGATCCATTTCTGCTCAGTCCATATCTGAACTACATCCCGAAGATGAGATTACACGCTCTGAGGACAAGTGCGCGAAATGTGGTGGTGGCGAGGAATCGGGACGAAAGTGGATACAGTGTGATGTGTGTGACTCCTGGTACCATAACGAATGCTCTGGTCTACAACTTCACATCATTACCCTGCTCTCCGAAGCTAAGTTGTTACTATTTCGGTGCAACATATGTTTGGAAAAGAAGAATGGAATTGTTTTGAAAATCGAACAAACACTTCAAACTGTTATATCTAATCAAATGCTAAATTATCAAATATTTCTGATTCCCCAATTGTTGCTTTGCAAGCTCCTCCTCCGGTTGTCCCGCAAAATAGTACTAATAATAGTCTACAGCACCAGATGGAAATCCGTTTGCGCGGTATTTCTGAATTACGCGATAACTCTGCTGCTAAGCGTCTTGAGCATGATGAAAGAGAATTGATGAAAGTTCTTCATCGCATTGGAGAGGGAAATGCGTCCAATATTCAGTCTGTGCGGAGGCTTGGTCGTTTGGACACAACTAACGGAAAATCTCGTCCAATGTTGATCCGCTTTGGAAATGAGTGGACTGTACGTAAATGTCTGTCAAAAAGTCACCTACTTCGTGGGTTTGAGTATCCCGTTTTCATGTCAAAATCATTGTCACGTGGTGAGATTGCACGTGAAAATACCCTTCTAGCCAAACGAAGAGAACTGATTAATTCCGGAGTGTCTGCCTCTAAACTACGAATTAGAAACTTTAATCTGTACAACGATCATGAAATTGTAGATTTGTGCGAATGACTATCTTTGGTCACTATCATATCATTTAATATTCAAAGCTTGCTTAGTCTTAGTAAAAAACTCGATTGCGTCAAACTTCTGTGTTGCTCTGCGCCTGATGTTCTTTGTGTCTCTGAAACGTGGCATGAAGACAGCGGAGACCTTATGCTTCCTGAATGCTCTTATGTTCTCTGCTGCAAGTCTGCTCGGAAATGCGGCGAACATGGTGGTGTTGCCATATTCTATCACAACAGCATAGCCTTTTCTGTTTTGGACGTTATGACTTCGCTTGTGCTTGCGTTATCATCAGTGATCCTACCGTTGTTGGTTCTGACTTCACTTGTGCTTGCGTTATCATCAGTGATCCTACTATGCTGGTTCTTTCATTGTATAATCCTCCGTCGTCATCGATATATCGTATTCCCGCTGAAAACATTAGGATGTGTATTATGGATTATTACAACGCGTTTATTACCCGTTATCCTAACGGTCGCTTCCATATATGTGGTGATTTTAACATTCCGGACGTGGATTGGGATCTTTATTGCTCTACATCTGGTTATGAAAACCAGATTGTTGAGGTCTTTGATGGAATTAATTGTCTACAAATCATTACCGCTTCCACACACATAAATGGCAATACTCTTGACCTTGTGTTTACTGATATGCATGAGGAATGCAATTACAGTATTCTATCAGACACTTTTGGTTCGGATCATTATCCTGTCTCCGCAACATATTCGTTAAAATCCTCTGGTAGCATCAATACAGATATCAACATTACGGTTTACTCTAAACAAAGCTTTTAGCAGTCTGAATTCAATACTCAGTTATCTCAGTTTGCTCGCTTATTTGATTACTATTACATAATTGATGCTAATGCTTTTTTGACTCTCTGGCAGAACACTCTCGTTGCTTGTGTTACTGCTTCCACCTCGTTAAAAAGGAAGAAATGTCTACAATTACCTTTCTATTTTAGCAGTCATACCGTTCATCTTTTAAAATGCTTTGAAACAGAAAAGCGTAGGCTGGAAAAGCGTGGTCAAGCATCGGCTAGTGTTTCTCTGAGTCTTCAGAGAGCACAAGCTGAATCAATTGAATTGGATAAACTGGTTTCCTCAATAATTTTCATTATGCCTCTACTAATGATTGCTTCAAACTGCTTAATCATCTTGACGGTGGGCAATCTCTTCCTAGTATTCTCATGCTTGATGGTTCTATGGTTACTACCGATATTGAAAAGGCCATCATGTTTAACACTTTTCTCAGCAGTGTCTTCTCCCAGGAGCGGTTTGAGTATTTAGGGTGTGCCGCTGATCCTTATATTAAGCTTGCTGACATATCCATTACTCACGACAATGTTCAGGACGCGCTGAGTGCGGTCCTGGACACTTCATGTGTTGCCTGCAATGCTTACTCCCTTTGTTTATATCCTCTTCACCCATATACTGTACACTGCTACTTGGCCTTCATTATGGAAAGAAGCTTATGTCACACCACTGCACAAATCTGGTTCCAAAAAAGATGTGAAGAATTATCGTGATATCAGCATTTTACCGCGTCTTTCGATTATATTTGAAAAAATTCTTTTTGATTTCATCTATTCGAAAATTCGACACAAGCTCTTTGACTGCCGCATGGGTTTCGATCTAATCGCGGGACTTTTACCCAGTTGTTACATTATGTTGATAACCCTTATAAATGCAACGACAAAAATATTGAATTTTACTGTGTTTAATTTGACATCCGTAATGCTTTCGACAGTGTTTCTCATAAATTGCTTCTTACCAAACTTGGAAAATATGGTTTTGATTCTGCTTTTGTCGAGCTTATTTCTTCTTATCTCTGATCGGACACAAAAAGTTCGTGTTAATTTCACGCTTTCCGAATCTGTCCCTGTTTACAGTGGAGTTCCCCAGGGGAGTGTGTTGGGGCCTCTTTTGTTTTTAATTTTTATAAACGATCTACCAGATAGTGTGTTATTTTCGACATGTTATCTTTTTGCGGATGATCTGAAACTTCTCAACGAGAGCGACCCACATAGTTTACAAATGGACATTGATAGTGTTTGTCTTTGGAGCATGTCTAATGGCCTTGCTTTTCATCATCACAAAACTCAACTCTTGTCTAATGGTAGATATGAACTTTTTATGGGCGATTCTATTTATTGATATTGGCTTGTCTTGGAAAAATCATGTACAGATTGAACGTAAAATCTGCTACTAGAAGCCTCTTTAGAATTCGGAGAAGTATTCCTTACAATGCTCCTGTCTTTTGCAAGACGAATATCTATATCGCGTGTATTGGATCAATTATTTTGTACAACTCTGCAGTTTGGAACGCTAGTGTATCCGCCTTAAGAACAATGGAAAATCTGAAGAAGAAATGTGTCAAATGGATTTCGAACAATTATGAAAATTATTCTAGTTCACTTATCAATCTTCACTTGTTACCTATTTGTTATCAAATTATAGTTAACGACCTTTTACTTTTTTCAAAACTTTTGAGAGATACTTACGATTTTGATATTCATAAATTTATCAGTTTTTCGGAGCGCCGAATGAGGACCAGATCTACTGGCAAAAGCGTGTTTAGGGTTGATCGTGTGAGGAAGAATANTGTTGGGGCCTCTTTTGTTTTTAATTTTTATAAACGATCTACCAGATAGTGTGTTATTTTCGACATGTTATCTTTTTGCGGATGATCTGAAACTTCTCAACGAGAGCGACCCACATAGTTTACAAATGGACATTGATAGTGTTTGTCTTTGGAGCATGTCTAATGGCCTTGCTTTTCATCATCACAAAACTCAACTCTTGTCTAATGGTAGATATGAACTTTTTATGGGCGATTCTATTTATTGATATTGGCTTGTCTTGGAAAAATCATGTACAGATTGAACGTAAAATCTGCTACTAGAAGCCTCTTTAGAATTCGGAGAAGTATTCCTTACAATGCTCCTGTCTCTTGCAAGAAGAATATCTATATTGCGTGTATTAGATCAATTATTTTGTACAACTCTGTAGTTTGGAAAGCTAGTGTATCTGCCTTAAGAACAATTGAAAATCTGCAGAAGAAATGCCTCAAATGGATTTCGAACAATTATGAAGATTATTCTAGTTCACTTATCAATCTTCACTTGTTACCTATTTGTTATCAAATTATAGTTAACGACCTTTTACTTTTTTCAAAACTTTTGAGAGATACTTACGATTTTGATATTCATAAATTTATCAGTTTTTCGGAGCGCCGAATGAGGACCAGATCTACTGGCAAGAGCGTGTTTAGGGTTGATCGTGTGAGGAAGAATACAACTTGGGGTAGTTATTTTGTTCGTGTCTGCGATAACGCAAACTTTTTATCCAACCGGTATAACATTAATTTTAAAAATAACTCAATCTCCTTCATCAAAAACGTCTTGGAAAGCCTTCTATTCGAGAACCACCCATCTCAATCTTGAAAACTCGTGCACCTTCTATCTGAAATGTAGATGT
The DNA here is from genome assembly GCA_900660155.1 of Hofstenia miamia. Taxonomy (NCBI): domain Eukaryota; kingdom Metazoa; phylum Xenacoelomorpha; order Acoela; family Hofsteniidae; genus Hofstenia; species Hofstenia miamia. Next base: position 1,462,103 of record CABFPE010000120.1, on the reverse strand, counting down.
ACAAACTGTCGGACATGATTTTATTTTATTCTCAATCCTGTAATTACATTAGTAATTTAGTGTAGTAGTAGTAGTAGTAGTAGTAGTAGTAGTAGTAGTAGTAGTAGTAGTAGTAGTAGTAGTAGTAGTAGTAGCCATCATCATGCGGTATTCATAAAATAATTATAATTTATTCTTTATGATTACAAAAAACTACTATTGTAATTTCCTTTTAATTTTAAAAAGATAAATTTCTTCTTTCACTAGTGCTTGACTTTTCGACTACATCTTTTTTTGTCAAAATTGTATTAATTATAATACATAAATATGTTTTATTAAAAAGTATTATTTATTAAATTTTAATACATAATTTTTATTAAAATTTAAATAAATATTTATTAATGGTAAACGTACTTGCATTTTAGCCTCTACTGCGCTAACTTTAGTTTCTTGTGTTATTTTGTTAGTTTTTTAACGTTAACAAATAATATCTATTCGCCGTATCAAAACTTTTTTAGATGCATTATACATTATTTAAATTCGAAATATAACATACAAGAGAGTATTAATTCATCATCTAATTAAATTAAGCATTTAATGCTTACTGTTTGGTCCATTTAACGATGGGGCAATTGTAAAATGTACGTTAGTTAATGTTTATGAAGAACGTATATTTCATGTATGAATTTAGGAATCCTTGGGAACTTGAAAACTTAAAATGGTTAATATCGATTACAAATGTAGGAAAATTTGTGAACTTTAATCGAAACATTATTCTTAATCGATATATTTTTGAACAATTTTGAGTTTTCAAGTTCCGAAATCCCAAACTTTCCCAAATCCCTAATCTACACATCCGCCGCTATTTTACTAAGTTTTCCTTAGTTAAGGGCAGCGAAACTGATCCAACCCTAATTTAATGGTAGCAAAAGACTTCATTCCTTTAAGGAAGCAAATATATAAATGTATGATCTGCACTAAATATGTTTAAGTAGTTTACCTACAGCAAGTTAAGCAACGACAAATGTAGACAGGCTATAATTGTTGAATTTGGTTAGCAGCGTTTGAATTCGGCCAGAACGATATGACATTTTGTCACAAGAATGTTTGCAGCGTTGCATATGAAATTGTTGCCGTCACTGGGAGATTTACTTGTCTTCTTGATGCTGAACAACTTCAGAGTTGCTTAAGCTGAAAAATTCGTTAAAATTCATATTGGTAGGCCTATATATATATATATATATATTCGTCGTTTGTACCATACTAATGGTGAAACTTCATTACAAACGACGAATTCTGGAAAAAATGACTGTTACAAACGACGAATCGCCTTTTTGGGGTTTAAAATTGAGGAGAATGCAAAATTTTCGAATTTTTTCAGTTAGTGTATTTAAGTACCCTCTCAACAATATATCCTACTTGATTAATGGGTCTAAAAATTTATAATGAAAAAAAAATTTTTTTTGCTGGTTTTCACAAATATTCGTCGTTTGTAATTTCTCAGCAAAAATGCTTGGATCAACTTCACACCTAGTTCATTAGCTCCCAAATTAAAAACTACATTTACTAAAGTCCTTTAAAGATGCATAGGCTATGGACTACTTTGTTTTTTTTTGAAATTTCATTTAACAACCCACTATACCGGCATGATCCTATATTTTGGGGAATAATCGTTAATATCTCAGTGAATAATGCTTGGATCGACTTCGAACCTAGTTCATTAGCTTCCAAATTAAAAACTACATCTACTAAAGTCCTTTCAAGATGTGTAGGATATGGATTACTTATTTGTTTTTATTTTGAAATTTCCTTTAACAACCCACTATACCGGCATGATCCTATATTTTGGGGAATAATCGTTAATATCTCAGTGAATAATGCTTGGATCGACTTCGAACCTAGTTCATTAGCTTCCAAATTAAAAACTACATCTACTAAAGTCCTTTAAAGATGCATAGGCTATTACTTATTTGTTTTTATTTTGAAATTTCCTTTAACAACCCACTATACCGGCATGATCCTATATTTTGGGGAATAATCGTTAATATCTCAGTGAATAATGCTTGGATCGACTTCGAACCTAGTTCATTAGCTTCCAAATTAAAAACTACATCTACTAAAGTCCTTTCAAGATGTGTAGGATATGGATTACTTATTTGTTTTTATTTTGAAATTTCATTTAACAACCCACTATACCGTCTTGATCCTATATTTTGGGGAATAATCGTTAATATCTCAGTGAATAATGCTTGGATCGACTTCGAACCTAGTTCATTAGCTTCCAAATTANCTCTGATTCCATCCTACTCTGGTATACCTTCTTTCCTTCACTCTCAGTTCTTATCTTCTTTAACTCCTTAGTGACCTTTAGTAGGGACCCCTTAGGTTGCTCTTCTACATATTCCTTTAGCCCTAGTGCTTCTGCTTCTACAGTCTCCTCCACACTTAGCAGCCCTTTTCCTCCTTTATGCCTTGCCATGTACAACCTATCAACGTCTCCATTTAAGTTGAAAGCCCTCTCTGCTGCTAGTACCTTCCATGTCTCCCTGTCTAGCTTCCTAAGTTCATTCTTGTTCCATCTAACTGTTCCCCCGAATATCTCAACACTGGTATCGCCCACGTATTAATTGCTTTTATACTATTCTGCCCATTCAATGCTGACTTCTGTAGTACCTT